>JACCIX010001028.1:0-32500 GCA_025506515.1 Flaveria trinervia
AAGGAATTAAACATTAAATACTTGTGTTTCAGTTACATGATTCAAATACAAAAGAAGATAAATACATAAACTCTAATCGTTACTTTTATCTTGGATCATGGTTTCATCACACTTTGTGGAGCAAGGTAAGGCTGATTGATCTTGTCTGTTCTTAGTCCTGTTCTCTTGACCTATAGCAGTGGCCGATGCGGTGCATCCCCTACTTCTTGTGACATCCGGTAAATTTCCGTTACCAACTCTGTTAGTTCCGTTAAGTCTTGTAAACACGTGTCTGAGCACACACTAGTTGTCGTTGAACGTTGGTGACCTATAATAATGATTAATGTTAATTTGTTGTGAATCTAAGTGATTATGTGAATATTGGGTTATGTTTATGTGTTTACACATTTATAAACGATTGATTAAAGAATTTATCGCGTAACGCGGAAACGTGTCTATTTATTCGTATGTCTTGTGTTTTTATAAAGATAAGATATATAATGAACTTTATAAGTTTATATCTTTATATTATGAAGTTAAAACACTTTACAAAGAGTTTAAAGCTTAGTTTTTACAAAATACCAAAACACAAGGGTTTAAAGGGTAAATATGTAAATTAAAATTAATAAAACAAATTCCAAACCCTAACCCACCCTTCGGCCGCAAACCTCTCCAAACACCCTCCCCACTTCGAATCCAGCAAGAACAAGCAATTTTGTGTGGTTTTGATTCGATTACAAGTTATACAACGCTTAGAAGCATCTATTTCAAGCAATTACAAGTTTAAAGGTTAGTTTTTGCGAGTTTTTTGAAGGGTTCATTATGGCCGAACCCTAATTTGTAAATTGTCCTTGTTGGGTCGAATTGGTTGTTTTTTGATGATGTTAACATGTTAGTTAGATTGTATACATGTTAGTTAACGTCGATTATGCAAGAATTCTATGTTTTTAGTGGATTGATCATGAAATTGATTTTGAAGCAAACCCTAATTCATGATTATTGTGATTATGCATGATGGATGATTGTTTGATGAATGTTTGATGATTATTGGGTTGTATGAATGTTAGAATACGTTGTTATGCAAGAAAGTTGGGATTTTGATGCATTGTTCATAGGTTACTAAGAATAGTAACTTTATTTTGCATGTAGTAGTGTTCTATAGTGATGGATTGATTTATGGATGGTTCATGATGATAATTAGATGCTAGATTGATATTATGAATGCTAGAAATCTTTAATTTGATGATGTTGATCATAGCTTGCCAAAAGTAGAAACTTTTGTTTATGAAGATTGTTGGATTGAGGTGTTTAAGTGTTGTTGATCATGTCTAGATGTTAGTATGAGCTTGAATTGGTATATTATTGATGAATTCATGCATACCTTGGATGTTTGATAGATTTTGGACATTCTTTCCCAAAAGGGAAACTTTATTTGTGTAAACGTTGAAGTATGATGTTGTGATCATGTTTGAGATGATAGGAACTTGCTAATATGTTCAAGGATGGATTCTAGTGTAATAGAACGTGTTAATTAGTTGTATGGCATGTTTGGATAATCATGGGTGATAATTGGAATTGGTAATCATGTATGGTTTGGGTATTGTGTAGTAGTAGGACATCATGCTTGGGTCTGGTAATTGATTGTGTGATGTTGAATATGCTTAAAGAATTTGGTTATGATCATTATACACGCGTGCGGATCTGAGGCCCTACTTAGTAGGATTGGCAGGGTTAGGATGTGAAGTCGTGAGTGGCTTCACATGGCATGTAATGAATGGTTGAACCTTGTATGGCATGCTTGTTGTATTGTAGCTAGTGGATATGTTAATGTTCTAGATTCGCATGACTTGTATAGTACTTGATTGTATGATGATCTAAGTGATACACCTGGTTGATAGCATACGTATGATACCATTTGAATGTTAATCATGTATGTTGTATGTGCTCATTGGCTTTATTTGAATTATAACCCATAATGTCACCAACGGGTCAAACGGGTCAACTAGGTCAAACGTGTCTATTTGTCTGGAAGCTTGAGTCTTTGATTTTGGTATGATTAGGGTTTCACATGTCTTTTATTTACACGTACTTATGTACTCACATGATCTAGGTAACCTGTGAAGGTTGGCTATCCTCTCGTTTCTCAAAATAAACCCTAAGAACCTTTGCATACATCAGGTGAGTTCATGCCCCACTCTTTACTTAATCTCTTTTGGGGGAGATAGCATACTGGTATTTATACGAACGCTTTCATTATTTAAGTTGTGTAAAATATTATATAGTGTGTTTACCATGAGAAAAGTCCTCACACTTTTGAATTGTTAATATTAATAGCGGGGAAACTTGGGTAGTACTACTGGGTCTGAGACGACCCCACCTGTGTGACTCGAGGTCAACCGGGTGCAATTTGTCCTATTGATCATTGTCACGACATGGTAAGTCGTGACAGGAGGCAACAACTATCACAGTCAGCTTCAATTGCAAAATCACTATGTGTTAATATTTACTGATAGAATAGCTAGCTATCATTACATACTGCTTAATTTATCGCAACTGTTTACATGTTTATTGAACTCAAACTCTTGAACTGACCAACCTATGTGTTGACATTTTAGTATGCTTTTCTCAGGTCCTTAGCTTGCTTGCCGTAGGAGCACTGCACGGTTCACTTCATTTAAGACATTATGCTTCAAGACAATGTGACATTTTAACAATTATGGTTTACTTTTGGTTTGGCACTTGTTTTGCCATAAGTTATACTTTATTGTCTTGGGTTGTTTTCAAAACGCTTCCGCATTGTTTAAAGTTGTGTTTTGGTTGATTTTGTCATTTATGGCATATAGAGTCGTTCTGAGTAACTATTGACTGTGATCCTGGTTTGTTCACACGCCTCGCGGTAAAACTACGCAAGTGGATTTTGAGGGTGTGACAGATTGGTATCAGAGCCATGTGTTATAGGGAACTAGGTTGCATACACACTAGACTATAACCGCACAGTTAGTTAGTTACCTGTTTCTTGTTCCATCGACTGTACACTCATTGGCATACACATCACATTATCTGCAGCATGGCATCGTCTTCAAGAGCTTCGGGTAAACGACCCGAATCACCTACACGATCTGAATCCCCACCTCCCGCACCTGTACCTGATGATGGATTCGATTGGCCCAGACTGGCTTATCCCCGAGAGGAGATTGACTGGGATCAACCATTCGCGTTGATGAAGCGTGACCCTCCGCGTGACTGGCGTTCTTATCCTAGGTTTGTTGACCATATCATGTTTAGGGAACGCGTACCTGTCCTAAAGCCAAGGACTAGGAACAATGCCAATCAACCCATGCCTTCACTCCCACGAACGACGCAGTCTAACGAGCAACTGATTGCTGCACTAATGGCTGCATTAGATACTGAACAGCATCGCGTAAGACGACTCACGGGTGATGTCTGTACACTACAACAAGAGGTGTACAACCTGAGACATCAATTGGATGAACTCAAGGAAGAACACGGAAGACGCTGAACGGTTGTCATCATATGCAAGATGGTGTTATGGCACTCAAGGACGCGTGACTGCTCGTGAACAGCGGGACGCCATAGCCGATAAT
This sequence comes from Flaveria trinervia, assembly GCA_025506515.1. Taxonomy (NCBI): domain Eukaryota; kingdom Viridiplantae; phylum Streptophyta; class Magnoliopsida; order Asterales; family Asteraceae; genus Flaveria; species Flaveria trinervia. The sequence continues at coordinate 3,585 of JACCIX010001028.1, forward strand.
AGGATTGCCATATTAGAAGCTCAACTAGCAGCACTCTAGATTGCTATAGCTCCTGCTCCTGGCGACTCTGAGGATGAGGAGGATCCCAAGGAGGGACCCGAGGAAGAGGAACCGGAGGAGATGGAGGATGATAGTGATGGGTCAGACATTGTCGATTGACTTCTTTATATGACTTAGACTACGTAGTGTTTTCTTTTTGAAACCTATGTGGGAAGGGTTGTTTCCCCACACGAACGACAAAACTTCAATTTTGACATTGCTAAATACATTGTGACTTATTGCAATATTTACTTTGGTTATTATTTTTGTTATGAATGTTGTGGTTGTGATGATACGTTATTTCTTTCATTTACTGTTTACTACGCTTCAATGAGTTAAATGTGTATGATGTTACTCATTATTGTATTGTGAATATAAAGTGAAAAGAATGGACGCTCGTGGACGTGGACGTGGACGTGGTCGTGGACGCGGACGTGGACGTGGCACCGGAGAACAGGGTGGTGGTGCTATTAACATGACTCCTGCGGAATTGGCTGCTCTAATTAATGAGCATGTTCAGGCGGCAGTGGCTGCTACCCACGCGGGTCAACCGGCAGGTAAACAATGATAGAAAAACAAATCTGATATCCTTTATAACTATAGGGGATGTTTGATTAACGTGTGTTGTGTTAAAACAGGACCACCAGTGTGTACATACAAGTCCTTCATGGACTGCAAACCACACACCTACAGCGGTACAGAGGGTGCTGTAGGGCTTGTACGCTGGTTTGAGAAGACTGAGTCCGTTTTCTCCAAATGTAACTGTCCACCGGCGGATCAAGTAAAGTATGCCACCGGGACTTTGGAGGGTGCTGCCCTGTCATGGTGGAACGCGCAAGTCCAGATGCTTGGACAAGCGATGGCAAATGGACTCCCCTGGGATGAGTTCAAGGATATGATGATCGAGGAGTACTGTCCTCGAAATGAGGTGCAAAAGTTGGAGATGGAATTCTGGCAGCTCAAGATGAAGGGTTCAGAAATTGAGGCTTATACAACCCGTACTCATGAGCTGGCCACATTGTGTCCAGGAATGGTTAATGAGACACATAAGAGAATCGAGCACTACATACGAGGTTGGTGCCTGAAATCCAAAGTATGGTAACGGCTTCTAACCCGACTACGATTCAGCAGGCCATCCAGATTGCTCATAAACTTACTGACCAGGCGGTAGAGCAAGGGCGTCTACCCAAACGGGGCGCTGTGGTAAGCGTGCCCGACAACAAAAGGAAGTGGGATGCTCCCAGCAGCAGAACAACAAATTCATCATCATCGTCTGGCGGTCAACAACAATCCCAACAGCAACAACAACCAGTTCAGCAGCAACAGCAGCGGTTCGATAATAACCGCAACTTCAACCAAACTGCCCAAATAACCAAGGACCCAGCGGTTACGGCGGCAGACATCCCAAATGCCCACGGTGTAACTACCACCACGTGGACGGTGTGATAGCTTCAAGTGTCAAATTGTGGAAAGATTGGACACGCTGCGAAGGATTGCCGTGGTGAACTAATGAGGAGGCCACAACAACCTCAAGAAACTCCCAAGGGTTGTTTTGAGTGTGGGAAAGAAGGGCATTACAAACGAAACTGCCCACAACTAAGAAGGAACGGAAATGGCAACAACAACAACAACAACACCAACAATCATGGGAACAACAACAACAATGGCAATAATAACAACAATGGTGGAAATGGCACTGGAAATGGCGGCAATAGAGATAGAGCCAAAGGGAGAGCCTTCGTCATTGGCTCAGGTGAGGCTCTAAATGATCCCACAACTGTTACTGGTAGATTCCCTGTTAATGGTTGTTTTGCTACGGTACTATTTGATACTGGAGCCGATAGGAGTTTTGTGTCCTTAAAATTCTGTAGTCTTTTAAGTGATATACCCTCTGCTTTAGAATCTAAGTACACTGTGGAATTAGCCGACGGTAAGCAAATCCATGTAACGCATATCCTTAAAGACTGTAGGATAGAACTTGTTGGTCATACTTTCGCTATAGATCTCATGCCTGTTACTGGGAGTTTTGATGTTGTGATAGGCATGGATTGGCTCTCTAGCAAGCAAGCAGAAGTCATATGTCACGAGAAGATTATACGGATCCCGGTTGACGATCAATTCTTACCGTCAAAGGTGATAGGAGTGGTGCTGTGATAGGCATCATCTCGTATATGAAAGCTCAAAAGTGGTTACGAAAGGGCCGCGTGGCTATCCTAGCACTTGTAACGATAAGCAAAAGGAAGAAAAGAGAATGGAGGATATTCCCGTAGTACGCGACTTTCCGGAGGTGTTCCTAGAAGATCTTCCTGGATTACCACCGCACCGCCAAGTGGAATTCCAGATTGAGTTGACTCCTGGCGCAGCCCCGATTGCTAGAGCACCTTATCGATTAGCACCAAATGAACTACAGGAGTTGTCGTCACAACTTCAGGAGCTTCTGGATAAAGGTTTTATCCGACCTAGTACATCACCTTGGGGAGCTCCTGTACTCTTTGTTAAGAAGAAGGATGGTACATTCCGGATGTGCATCGATTATCGAGAGTTAAACAAAGTAACAGTCAAGAACCGATACCCTTTACCTCGTATCGACGACTGTTCGATCAGCTTCAAGGATCAAGCTATTACTCGAAGATTGACTTGAGATCTGGTTATCATCAACTCAGAGTTCGAGAAGAAGACATTCCCAAGACTGCATTTCGTACTCGTTATGGTCATTATGAGTTCTTGGTCATGCCTTTTGGGTTGACTAATGCACCTGCTGTGTTCATGGACCTCATGAACCGTGTGTGCAAACCTTATCTTGATCAGTTTGTCATTGTGTTCATCGATGATATACTGATATACTCTAGGACCAAGGAGGAGCATGAAGAGCACTTACGAATGATCTTGGAACTGTTGAAAAATGAGCAACTGTATGCTAAATTCTCAAAGTGTGATTTTTGGATAAGAGAGGTACAATTCCTAGGTCATATTGTTAATGAGAAAGGAATACACGTTGATCCTGCAAAATTGAGGCGATAAAGAATTGGACTACACCAAAACACCAAGCGAGATAAGGCAATTTCTTGGATTAGCAGGATATTACCGCCGATTCATAGAAGGATTTTCTAAGATCGCACAACCTCTCACAGCCTTGACTCACAAAGGAACGACATACAAAGGGCTGAGAGTCAAGAATTAGCTTTCCAATTATTAAAACAAAAACTATGTACTGCCCCGATATTAGCATTACCAGAGGGAACAGATGACTTTGTGGTGTATTGCGATGCATCCATTCAAGGATTGGGTTGTGTCTTGATGCAACGAGACAAGGTGATAGCTTACGCCTCGAGACAACTAAAGGTTCACGAGAAGAACTATACTACCCATGACTTAGAATTGGGCGCAGTAGTTTTTGCCTTAAAGATCTGGAGACATTATTTGTACGGTACCAAGTGCACAATCTACACCGATCACAAGAGTCTTCAACATATCTTTGAGCAAAAAGAGTTGAATATGAGGCAGCGACGTGGGTGGAACTACTAAATGATTATGATTGCGCAATTAAGTATCATCCGGGAAAGGCGAACGTAGTTGCGATGCTTTAAGCAGGAAGGAACAGCTAAACCCCGACGGGTGCGAGCTTTACAGCTTACTATCAGTACCCAACTGCCCGAACAAGTTAAGGAGGCACAAATGGAAGCTTTAAAGGTGGAAAATATTGGTTCTGAATTGTTACGAGGAATGGATAAGCAGCTAGTGATGAAAGAGGATGGAATTCGGTATTTCATGGATAGACTTGGGTGCCTGTTCATGGAAATCTGAGAGATTTAGTTATGAGCGAGGCACACAAATCTAAGTATTCTATACATCCTGGATCGACAAGATGTATCATGACCTAAAGGCTCACTGTGGGGCCTAACATGAAAGCGGATGTAGCTACGTATGTGAGCAAGTGTTTGACCTGCTCAAAAGTAAAAGTGGAATATCAAAAACATCTGGACTATTACAACAACCCGAGATTCCAATGTGGAAATGGGAACAAATCTCTATGGATTTTATTACTAAGCTACCCCGGACTAGTACTGGTTGTGACACGATATGGGTTATTGTGGATCGATTGACAAAGTGCTCATTTCCTTGCAATAAAGGAAACCGACAAGATGGAGAAGTTAACTCGCCTGTACCTCAAGGAGATCGTTTCGAGACACGGGGTACCGATATCAATTATCTCTGACCGTGACGCTCGTTTCACGTCACATTTCTGGCAATCATTGCAGAAATCCTTGGGTACACGTTTGGATATGAGTACTGCATATCATCCACAGACGGATGGTCAGAGTGAGCGTACTATACAGACGTTGGAGGATATGCTACGTGCTTGTGTGATTGACTTCGGGAATAACTGGAAATTCACCTGCCATTGGTGGAATTCTCTTATAACAACAGTTATCACACTAGTATACAAGCAGCACCTTTCGAGGCGTTGTACGGGAGAAAATGTCGATCACCGGTTTGCTGGGCGGAAATTGGTGATAGTCAGATAACAGGTCCCGAGTTAATTCATGAGACGACTGAGAAAATTATACAGATACGGAACCGTATGGCTGCAGCGCGAGACAGGCAAAAGAGTTATGCTGACAAGAGACGGAAACCTTTAGAGTTTCAGGTTGGTGACAAGGTTTTGTTGAAAGTCTCACCATGGAAAGGCGTAGTTCGGTTTGGTAAACGAGGGAAACTAAATCCGAGGTACGTTGGACCATTTGAGATGTGGAAAGAGTAGGTCCAGTAGCCTATCGATTAGCCCTACCTGATTCGCTAAGTGGAATTCATGATGTATTTCACGTGTCAACTTGAAGAAGTGCATAACTGATGAAACGACGGTCGTACCACTAGAAGAAATTCAAGTGGATGAACAATTGCGTTTTATTGAGGAACTAGTGGAGGTGATGGACCGTGAGGTGAAAACACTTAAGCAAAGCAAGATACCTATTGTTAAAATCCGTTGGAATTCGCGACGTGGACCGGAATTCACATGGGAACGGGAAGATCAAATGAAGCTTAAGTACCCTCAACTATTCGAAGGAACGATGCCAGCAGACGAAGGTATTGATTTAAATTTCGGGACGAAATTTCTTTCAACATGGGGATGATGTGACAACTCATTCAAAACTCACACGATTTCGATTTCTGTGTGCCAATGCAGTAGACCAGTGATGGAAACCAGTGATGGAACACTCTCACCATGTAACGCAATTTTCGGGACGAAAATTCTTTCAACATGGGGATAATGTGACATCCGGTAAATTTCCGTTACCAAGCTCCGTTAGTTCCGTTAAGTCTTGTAAACACGTGTCGTGAGCACACACTAGTTGTCGTTGAACGTTGGTGACCTAATAATAATGATTAATGTTAATTTGTTGTGAATCTAAGTGATTATGTGATATTGGGTTATGTTTATGTGTTTACACATTATAAACGATTAATTAAGAATTTATCGCGTAACGCGGAAAAGTGTTATTATTCGTATGTCTGTGTTTTATAAAGATAATATATAATGAACTTTATAAGTTTATATCTTTTATTATGAAGTTAAAAACACTTTACAAAGATTTTAAAGCTTAGTTTTTACAAATACCAAAACACAAGGGTTTAAAGGGTAAATATGTAAATTAAAATTAATTAAAACAAAATTCCAAACCCTAACCCACCCTTCGGCCGCAAACCATCTCCAAACACCCTCCCCACTTCGAATCCAGCCAAGAACAAGCAATTTTGTGTGGTTTTGATTCGATTACAAGTTATACAACGCTTAGGAAGCATCGATTTCAAGCAATTACAAGTTTAAAGGTTAGTTTTTGCGAGTTTTTGTGAAGGGTTCATTATGGCCGAACCCTAATTCGTAATTGGTCCTTGTTGGGTCGAATTGGTTGTTGTTTGATGATGTTAACATGTTAGTTAGATTGTATACATGTTAGTTAACGTCGATTATGCAAGAATTCTATGTTTTTAGTGGATTGATCATGAAATTGATTTTGAAGCAAACCCTAATTCGTGATTATTGTGATTATGCATGATGGATGATTGTTTGATGAATGTTTGATGATTATTGGGTTGTATGAATGTTAGAATACGTTGATTATGCAAGAAAGTTGGGATTTTGATGCATTGTTCATAGGTTACTAAGAATAGTAACTTTATTTTGCATGTAGTAGTGTTCTAGTGATGGATTGATGTATGGATGGGTTCATGATGATAATTAGATGCTAGATTGATATTATGAATGCTAGAAATCATTAATTTGATGATGTTGATCATAGCTTGCCAAGTAGAAACTTTTGTTTATGAAGATTGTTGGATTGAGGTGTTAAGTGTTGTTGATCATGTCTAGATGTTAGTATGAGCTTGAATTGGTATATTATTGATGAATTCATGCATACCTTGGATGTTGATAGATTTTGGACATTCTTTCCAAAAGGGAAACTTTATTTGTGTAAACGTTGAAGTATGATGTTGTGATCATGTTTGAGATGATAGGAACTTGCTAATATGTTCAAGGATGGATTCTAGTGTAATAGAACGTGTTAAATTAGTTGTATGGCATGTTTGGATAATCATGGGTGATAATTGGAATGGTAATCATGTATGGTTTGGGTATTGTGTAGTAGTAGGACATCATGCTTGGGTCTGGTAATTGATTGTTGTGATGTTGTGAATGCAATGCATATGCTTAAAGAATTTGGTTATGATCATTATACACGCGTGCGGATCTGAGGCCCCTACTTAGTAGGATTGGCAGGGTTTAGGATGTGAAGTCGTGAGTGGCTTCACATGGCATGTAATGAATGGTTGAACCTTGTATGGCATGCTTTTGTATTGTAGCTAGTGGATATGTTAATGTTCTAGATTCGCATGACTTGTATAGTACTTGATTGTATGATGATCTAAGTGATACACCTGGTTGAAATAGCATACGTATGATACCATTTGAATGTTAATCATGTATGTTGTATGTGCTCATTGGCTTTATGAATTATAACCCATAATGTCACCAACGGGTCAAACGGGTCAACTAGGTCAAACATGTCTATTTGTCTGGAAGCTTGAGTCTTTGATTTTGGTATGATTAGGGTTTCACATGTCTTTTATTTACACGTACTTATGTACTCACATGATCTAGGTAACCTGTGAAGGTTGGCTATCCTCTCGTTTCTCAAAATAAACCCTAAGAACCTTTGCATACATCAGGTGAGTTCATGCCCCACTCTTTACTTAATCTCTTTTGGGGGAGATAGCATACTGGTATTTATACAAACGCTTTCATTATTTAAGTTGTGTAAAATATTAATATAGTGCTGTTTACCATGAGAAAAGTCCTCACACTTTTGAATTGTTAATATTTAATAGCGGGGAAACTTGGGTAGTACTACTGGGTCTGACGAGCCCCACCTGTGTGACTCGAGGTCAACCGGGTGCAATTTGTCCTATTGATCATTGTCACGACATGGTAAGTCGTGACAGGAGGCAAAACTATCACAGTCAGCTTCAATTGCAAAATCACTATGTGTTAATATTTACTGATAATAGACTAGCTATCTATTACCATACACTGCTTATATTTATCGCAACTGTTTACATGTTTATTGAACTCAAACTCTTGAACTGACCAACCTATGTGTTGACATTTTAGTATGCTTTTTCTCAGGTCCTTAGCTTGCTTGCCGTAGGAGCACTGCACGGTTCACTTCATTTAAGACATTATGCTTCAAGACAATGTGACATTTAACAATTATGGTTTACTTTTTGGTTTGGCACTTGTTTTGCCATAAGTTATACTTTATTGTCTTGGGTTGTTTTCAAAAACGCTTCCGCATTGTTTAAAGTTGTGTTTTGGTTGATTTGTCATTTTATGGCATATAGAGTCGTTCTGAGTAACTATTGACTGTGATCCTGGTTTGTTCACACGCCTCGCGGTAAAACTCCGCAAGTGGATTTTGAGGGTGTGACACTTCTCCTTCTTCATCATCGTCACTCTCTTCATCTCCATCCAGATCATCATCATCACTATCATCACCATCTCCCTCTTTAATCTTCAGAGGCTCATCTTTAGATCCTTAAGTTTGAGCATGATGGTCTTCTTAGTATTCTCCAACTCTTCAATTTTCTTAGCAGAAGTGACTCTATGCTCTTGGAGTTGGGCGATCTCGAGGCTCTGAGCAGCTATTTGCTGGGCCTGCTCCGTGATTTGCCGATCCTACTCCTTGATTAGCCGATCCTGCTCCAAGATCTGATGTGACTGCACAACAGTGAGATCTGCAAGCTGTCGGATCTGTGCAGTCTTCTCTTCATCAGCAGCTAACAGTCGCATCATCATACGGTTTAGCGCTGACAGCTGGTCCTCTACCCCAAATTGAGGTAGATGAGATCCATATATACGTGCAGGATCAGATGAGGGTCCTGATTGGTGGCTAGTGGTGGTGGTGGTTGAGGTAAAGATTGGGTTGGGTCTGTGAGATATTGGAGGTGATGTAGGAGGGAAAGATATGGTGGTGGTTGGTATATTTACAGTGGTGGGAGGTGTGGTAGTGGTAGTGGTAGTTGTGGTGGCTATGGTGGCTGTGGTGGCTGTGGTGGCTGTGGTGGCTGTGGTGGCTGTGGTGACTGTGGTGGCTGTGGTGGCTGTGGTGGTGGTTGGTGTGGCTGTAGAAGTGGTAGGGATGGTGGTAGATGTAGTGGTAGCTGTGGTGGCTGTGGGGGCTGTGGTGTGTACGAAGGCGAGTCTTCTTCTCTTCTTCTTCTGGCCGTGGGGCTGAGCCATCCGTTTCTTCCTCGATCCAGTCGAGGTGGATGCTCCCCCTAGAACACGGCTAGTAGACTTAGGAGCATAGCTGGGATCTACTGTCGTCTCTCCGAATCCCTGGGGCGTTCACCAACCGCCCGGAGTCCATACTCGGTGGGAACAACCTTGCTTCCCACAGTCCTCGTCAGGGGCTCCTCATCTGACTCTTCTTCCTCCTCACCAGGTATGAAGTCCTGGTGGAAGCCTGCAGACTCAGCTATGTCGCCTGTTGGGGCAGACACTGGGGGTATAACATCTGAAGCTGTGCCCCTCGTTGGAGCAGGCATATCATCCCCAACATCCCCACTATCATCATCGTCTGAATCATGCTCTGGGAGCAACAACCTCTCATCATCTGAATCGCTGTCATCATGACGCCATTTGCGTCTACCTGGTGCCACATATCGTTCATTTGCCAGATGGCCGATCAACCTTTTTACCTGGGGCTTTACCTGCTTGCCCCGATGCACTCTCATGCGACCAAAGTCGTGTATCCATAACCTCTAGGGCAACCGCATCCTGTTTCTCCTTGGGAAGTAATGGCAGCTTCTCGTTAAAGATCAGCTGTAGAAATCTGGGATACATACAAAAACCCTCCTTCCCCTTGGCCTCCAGATTTTCCACCAGATACGAGAAGATCATGCTCGAGAAGTTGAAGGGGTGGTTCAGCACCAGTGCCACATAGGCATTTTGAATCTGGTCTGACAGGTCATCAACCCACCCCTTCGAGAAGCAATACACTTCAGGATCACATGCGCCAAGTATTTATACTGGGGACACAGGTTGCTCTTGTTGAGCACACCTGAGTTGATGTCCCCAACATATTTAATCCTGAGAAGCAACCTCTGACTGTAAGTGGATGTAGTCTAGTGGGTTGATCAGTATCATCCCCAAAATCAAGTACTCTCTGGACGTCAGCTGCTGTAATTTCAATGTCATGACCATGAATGGAGCTCCGTATGCTGTAAGGCTCATGTGAACGATCTACGGAGGCATTTTCCCAGAAAGCCTGATGTAACGACCTGTAAGGAGTACACTGTGTGGATATGGCTTTGTGTATACGAGAGCGTCGAAGGAATGCAATAATATCTGTAAACTCGGCTCCATTCCAAGTCGTATGGTCCAAATGAGCACATATATTGTGCTTTGGATTTATGGACCATCTATCAGCCATTGACCTGAAGCACAAGACACAGAACCATTTGTAAGTCATACATTCAAAATTCAGTTCAAGCTGTATAGTTTAAATTCAATCCGATACATTCGTGCGAATGAATCATGCGACTGGAGTCAGTCGTTTGTTCTTTCGTGCGACTGAGCTCGTTCGGGTGAATGAGACATGCGACTGAGTTCAATTTGCTGACTGAGTCTGCGATTGGTTCAGTCGGCCGACTGAACTCATTTGCATGGTTCATTCTACCGATTGATCCAATCGCAAGATTCAGTTGTGCGATTGGAGTTCATCCGGATGACCAATCGCACGACCCCCTGTTCAATCGACTGAGGTTCGAATCTTGACCTAATTCAAGTACTTTAACATGGCTTAATGGTCCATTAGGCTTGCCATCTTGTCACTAATGACCTATTAAACTTAATTTTAACATTTAGCTTAGTTATGTAGGTTATTAGGGCATTTTTCAGTCCGATCAATGTTTCATTCGAATGACCCAAATTTGACTCAAGATCTTCTGATTTCTATAAGGTTTAACTGCAATGTACCTGTATACTTGTCAATCGAATGTCAGAAGATCAATAGCAATGTGAAAAACTATCTCTAGAAAATTGGCAGAGTAACGGGAAAGAAAGCGATTTGGGTGCGATTGGGAGTGATGAGAGAAATGCGATCGACTGAGGCCCTTTAAATACTGACCCTAATTTCAATCGGCCGACTGGCCTCATTCGCTCAGTTCATTCGGGCGACTGAGGTTCAGTCATACGATTGGTCCAGTCGGTCACTTTCAGTTGGCCGACTGAGTCTCAGTTGGTCGACTGACTCATTCGTGCCCTTTCATTGCTTTCTCAATTAACCGACTAAGTCTCAGTCGGTTGACTGACTCATTCGCACCCTGTCATTTGGTCTAAAGAATCATTCTTAAACGCCATTCGGGTGAATGACTAAATTTCATGTCCAGTCGTGCGAATGGGATCCATTCGCATGGTTGGTCCATATTCATGGTCCAATCGTGCGAATGGGATCCATTCGCATGGTTGGTCCATATTCATGGTCCAATCGTGCGAATGGGTCACACATGGTAGATTTTCTGCCATTTTGAACATTCTAACCTTTTGAAATAGACATTTAAGTTTTGATCATCTCAGACATGATCATTTTTAACCAATTTGAGTCACCTCAGACGTGACTGCTTTAAACTTGAAAATTTATGTCGTCATCTCAGACATGACCCATTCAGTGAGTTGATCCCTTATCGATTTTCATGATGTAGTCCGGCAAACAAATTAACTAAAACGACTCGCTAAAATTAGAAACTTAAACTAAAGACTAAAAATTAAGACTTTGTTTTGGCTTTTTGTGAGAGATAGAACCTAAGGTGGAAATCTACTGGATTTGGTTCCGGAATAGAAAGCTTCAACTTAGATTGACCACACCTGGACCAATTCAATTTTGGAATCATACAGGCACATCAAATCATTTGGGACTTGTTATCAAAATCTTTTGATGCTTAATTCTTGGTGTTCATCCAGAGTCATTAGCAACTTTAGGAAATCATACTGGAACTCTTAGATTACCACATTCATTTGAACTTTCAAGAATTGCAGGCACAATGATTGTCAATATGTTTGTCCACTTAAATCCATACACAGACTCTTGACACAAATTGGTGATTGTTTTTGGTTTAGTTATTTCAACGAACATTTGTGGATCCCACACTTATATGGTAATCAACATTCCTCAGGAGCCTTTGAGAGGTCTACGGTTATTTTTACAAGAAGAGACTATTCTTAGAGCTTTCAAGGAGAAGCCAATCCTCAGGTCAGTGCCATCGCACAGCAGAGAGGCGGCAAACAACAATGAATTCTAGAATGTCTAGGTTATGCTTATCCTCAGGTTAGTGCCATCGCACAGCAGAGAGGCGCACAACCTATCTCCTTTTTAGAGCAGCTTAATTTTATTTTGCACCAAATGCACCAACAATATAAGTCATTAGCTTCATAGCATTTTTCTTCAATTTTTCTCGTGCTTTGCTCTATTTATGGTCATCCGCACACATTTGTGGCGTTTACATGCTCATTGCCCCTTATTGGAATATTGTTGATTGTGTTAACCAGCGATAAGATGGGAGCCCACAGTCAGTTGAACCACTTAGTTTGATCTTGAGATCACCAGTCAGGTCTAATCATCTATTGTGTTGATGTCACACCCTCAAAATCCACTTGTGGAGTTTTACCGCGAGGCGTGTGAACAAACCAGGATCACAGTCAATAGTTACTCAGAACGGCTCTATATGCCATAATTTAGACAAAATCAAACAAAATACAAACTTTAAACAATGCAAAAGCGTTTTGAAAACAACCCAAGGCAATAAAAGTATAACTATGGCAAAAAAGGTGCCAATCCAAAAGAGTAAACCATAATTATTAAAATGCTAAAATTGTCTTGAAGATCGTGTCTTAGAATGCAGTGAACCATGCAGTGCTCCTATGGCAAGCAAGCTAATGACCTGAGAATAGCATACTAAAATGTCAACACAACGGTTAATGAGTTCAAGAGTTTGAGTTCAATAAACATATAAACAGTTGTGATATATATAAGCAGTGTATTGTAATAGATAGCTAGTCTATTAACAGTAAATATTAATACATAGTGATTTCGCAATTGAAGCTGACTGTGATAGTTGTGGCTCCTGTCACGACTTACCATGTCGTGACAATGTTCAATAGGACAAATTGCACCCGTTGACCTCGACTCACACAGGTGGGGCTCGTCAGACCCAGTAGTACTACCCAAGTTTCCCCGCTATTAAATATTAACAATTCGAAAGTGTGAGGACTTTTCCCATGGTAAACAACACTATATTAATATTATACACAACTTAAATATTAAAAGCGTTCGTAAAATACCAGTATGCTATCTCCCCCAAAAGAGATTAAGTAAAGAGTGGGGCATGAACTCACCTGATGTATGTAAAGAGTACTTAGGGTTTACTTGAGAAACGAGAGGATAGACAACCTTCAAGGTTACTTAGATCATGTGAGTACATAAGTACGTGTAAATGAAATACATGCGAAACCCTAAGCATAACAAAACCAAAGACTCAAGCTTTCAGAAAAATAGACACGTTTGACCTAGTTGACCCGTTTGACCCGTTGGTGACATTATGAGTTATAATTCAAATAAAGCCAATGAGCACATACAACATACATGATTAACATTCAAATAGTATCATACACATGCTACATTATCCATACATAACACTTAATCATAGCCATGCCCATAGCATACAACATACACCATAATCATTACTCACCAAACCCAAACATGATATCCTAGCAACTAATCAACACCAACATCATACATGATCACCAAAGTCCAAATATCACCCATGATTATCCAAGCATTCCATACAACTAATTTAACACGTTCTATCACACTAGAATTTATCCTTGAACATACTAGCAGGCTCCTATCATCCCAACATGATCATAACATCATACTTCAACGTTTACACGAATAAAGTTTCCCTTTTGGAAAGAACATCCCAAAATCTATCAAACATCCAAAGCATACATGAATTCATCAATAATATACCAATTCAAGCTCATATAACACCTAAGCATGATCAACCACATCCAAACATCATAACTCATCAATTCATATCCAAAAGTTACTATCTTAGTAATGTATGAACTATAACATGTGTTCTTGAATTCCCAATGATCACAGCATCAATCTAACATCTAATCATCACCATGAACACATCCATAACATCAATTCATCAATAATCAACGTTACACGCAAGATAAAGTTACTATTCTTAGTAAGCTATGAACATCAACACCAAATCATCAATTTCTTGCAAGATCCATGATTCCTAACATTCATACAACTTATTAATCATCACACATTCATCAAACAATCATCATTCATCCATAATCATGCTCAAAATCGAATTAGGGTTTGGCTAGAATCAAAACCCATGATTAAACCACTAAAAACATGTAATTCATCCATGATCGACGTTAACTAACATGTATTCAACCTAACTAACATATAAACATCATCAATTGATCAAAACTCAACACCAAGAACACCATTTTGTGATTTAAGGTTCGGCCATAATGAAGAACATCACAAAAACATGAAAAATCTAACCTTTAAACGTGTAATGTAACAAAATTGAGACTTGTAATGCGTTGTATGCCTTGAGATCGATCAAATCCAATGTGTTCTTGCTTAATCTTGATCAAAATCGCAGGTTTGAGAGGGGATGAGGAAGGTTACGGTCGCACATGGGGGGTGGGGGCTAGGGTTTATGTTTTACTTAATTTAATTTACATATTTACCCTTTAAACCCTTGTGTTTTGGTATTTTATAAAAACTAGACTTTAAACTCTTTTTAAAATGCCTTTAACTTAAAAATATAAAGATATGAACTAATAATATTCATTACATAATTTATCTTTGCAAAAACACAAGACATACGAACAAATAGGCACGTTTCCGCATACGCGATTAATTTCTACAATCAGCAATTAAATCGCGTAAACACATAATTTTAACACAACAATCACATAATCAATTTAAGTAACATTAGTTTAACATTATTAATTATTATTAAGTCACCAATGTTAAACGACAACTAGTGTGTGCTCACGACACGTGTATACAAGACTTAACGGAACTAACGGAGTTTGGTAACGGAAATTTACCGGATGTCACATTACCCATGTTCAAAGAATTTTCGTCCTGAAAATTGCGTTACATGGTGAGAGTGTTCCATCACTGGTTTCCATCACTGGTCTACTACATTGGCACACAGAAATCGAAATCGAGTGAGTTTTGGATGAGTTGTCACATCATCCCCATGTTGAAAGAAATTTCGTCCCGAAATTTAAATCAATACCTTCGTCTGCTGGCATCGTCCCTTCGAATAGTTGAGGGTACTTAAGCTTCATTTGATCTTCCCGTTCCCATGTGAATTCCGGTCCACGTCGCGAATTCCAACGGATTTTGACTATAGGTATCTTGCTTTGCTTAAGTGTTTTCACCTCACGATCCATCACCTCAACTGGTTCTTCAACAAAGCATATTGTTCATCCACCTGAATTTCCTCCAATGGTACGACCATTTTTTCATCACTATACACTTCTTTAAGTTTGAAACGTGGAACACATCGTGGATTCCGCTTAACGAATCTGGTAAGGCTAGTCGATAGGCCACTGGACCTATTCTTTCCACTATTTCAAATGGTCCAACGTACCTCGGATTTAGCTTTCCTCTCTTGCCAAATCGAACTACGCCTTTCCATGGTGAGACTTTCAACAAAACCTTGTCGCCAACCTGAAACTCTAAAGGTTTCCGTCTCTTGTCAGCATAACCTTTTGTCTATCTCGCGCTGCAGCCATACGGTTCCGTATTTGCACAATCTTCTCCGTTGTCTCATGAATCAACTCAGGACCTGTTATCTGACTATCACTAATTTCTGCCCAGCAAACCGGTGATCTACACTTTCTCCCATACAGCGCCTCGAAAGGTGCTGCCTGTATACTGGTGTGATAACTGTTGTTATAAGAAAATTCCACCAATGGCAGGTGAATTTTTTTGTTACTCCCGAAGTCAATCACACAGGCACGTAGCATATCTTCTAACATCTGTATGGTACGCTCACTCTGGCCATCCGTCTGTGGGTGATATGCAGTACTCATATCCAATCGTGTACCCAACGATTTCTGCAAAGATTGCCAGAAATGTGACGTGAAACGAGCGTCACGGTCAGAGATAATTGAGATCGGTACACCGTGTCTCGAAACGATCTCCTTGAGGTACAGGCGAGTTAATTTCTCCATCTTGTCGGTTTCCTTTATTGCAAGGAAATGAGCAGACTTTGTCAATCGATCCACAATAACCCATATCGTGTCACAACCAGTACCAGTCCGGGGTAGCCTAGTAATAAAATCCATGGAGATTTGTTCCCATTTCCACATTGGAATCTCGAGTTGTTGTAATAGTCCGGATGGTTTTTGATATTCTACTTTTACCTTCGAGCAGGTCAAACACTTGCTCACATAGTAGCTACATCCGCTTTCATGTTGGGCCACCAATAGTGAGCCTTTAGGTCATGATACATCTTGTCGGATCCAGGATGTATAGAATACTTAGATTTGTGTGCCTCGCTCATAACTAAATCTCTCAGATTTCCATGAACAGGCACCCAAAGTCTATCCATGAAATATCGAATTCCATCCTCTTTCACCACTAGCTGCTTATCCATTCCCCTTAACAATTCAGAACCAATGTTTTCTACTTTAAAGCTTCTATCTGTGCCTCCTTAACTTGTTCGGGTAGTTGGGTACTGATAGTAAGCTGTAAAGCTCGCACCCGTTGGGGTTTAGCTGTTTGCTTTCTGCTTAAAGCATCGGCAACTACGTTCGCCTTTCCCGGATGATACTTAATTGCGCAATCATAATCATTTAGTAGTTCCACCCAACGTCGCTGCCTCATATTCAACTCTTTTTGCTCAAAGATATGTTGAAGACTCTTGTGATCGGTGTAGATAGTGCACTTGGTACCGTACAAATAATGTCTCCAGATCTTTAAGGCAAAAACTACTGCACCCAATTCTAAGTCATGAGTGGTATAGTTCTTCTCATGAACTTTTAGTTGTCTCGAGGCATAGGCTATCACCTTATCTCGTTGCATCAAGACACAACCCAATCCTTGAATGGATGCATCGCAATACACCACAAAGTCATCCGTTCCCTCTGGTAATGCTAATCGGGGCAGTTCAGAGTTTTTGTTTTAGTAATTGGAAAGCTGATTCTTGACTCTCAGTCCATTTGTATGTCGTTCCTTTGTGAGTCAAGGCTGTGAGAGGTTGTGCGATCTTAGAAAATCCTTCTATGAATCGGCGGTAATATCCTGCTAATCCTAGAAATTGTCTTATCTCGCTCGGCGTTTTGGGTGTAGTCCAATTCCTTATCGCCTCAATTTTGGCAGGATCAACGTGTATTCCTTTCTCATTAACAATATGACCTAGGAATTGTACTTCTCTTATCCAAAAGTCACACTTTGAGAATTTAGCATACAGCTGCTCATTTTTCAACAGTTCCAAGATCATTCGTAAGTGCTCTTCATGCTCCTCCTTGGTCCTAGAGTATATCATATATCATCGATGAACACAATGAAAAACTGATCCAGATAAGGTTTGCACACGCGGTTCATGAGGTCCATGAACACAGCAGGTGCATTAGTCAACCCAAAAGGCATGACCAAGAACTCATAATGACCATAACGAGTACGAAATGCAGTCTTGGGAATGTCTTCTTCTCGAACTCTGAGTTGATGATAACCAGATCTCAAGTCAATCTTCGAGTAATAGCTTGATCCTTGAAGCTGATCGAACAAGTCGTCAATACGAGGTAAAGGGTATCGGTTCTTGACTGTTACTTTGTTTAACTCTCGATAATCGATGCACATCCGGAATGTGCCATCCTTCTTCTTAAAAAAGAGAACAGGAGCTCCCCAAGGTGATGTACTAGGTCGAATAAAGCCTTTATCCAAAAGCTCCTGAAGTTGTGACGACAACTCTGTAGTTCGTTTGGTGCTAATCGATAAGGTGCTCTAGCAATCGGAGCTGCGCCGGGAGTCAATCAATCTGGAATTCCACTTGGCGGTGAGGTGGTAATCCAGGTAGATCTCTGGGAACACCTCTGGAAAGTCGCGTACTACGGGAATATCCTCCATTCTCTTTTCTCCTACCTGCTTGTCGGTTACAAGTGCTAGGATAGCCACACGGCCCTTTCGTAACAACTTTTGAGCTTTCATATATGAGATGATGCCTATCACAACACCACTCCTATCACCTTTGACGGTAAGAATTTGATCACCAACCGGGATCCGTATGATCTTCTCGTGACATATGACTTCCGCTTGCTTGCTAGAGAGCCAATCCATGCCTATCACAACATCAAAACTCCCCAGTGTAACAGGCATGAGATCTATAGCGAAAGTATGGCCGGCAAGTTCTATCTTACAATCTTTAAGGATATGCGTTACATGGATTTGTTTACCGTCGGCTAATTCCACAGTGTATTTAGATTCTAAAGCAGAGGGTATATCACTTAAAAGACTACAGAATTTTAAGGACACAAAACTCCTATCGGCTCCAGTATCAAATAGTACCGTAGCAAAACAACCATTAACAGGGAATCTACCAGTAACAGTTGTGGGATCATTTAGAGCCTCACCTGAGCCAATGACGAAGGCTCTCCCCTTGGCTCCATCTTTATTGCCGCCATTTCCAGTGCCATTTCCACTATTGTGTTATTATTACCATTGTTGTTGTTGTTACCATGGTTGTTGGTATTGTTGTTGTTGTTGCCATTTCCGTTCCTCCTTAGTTGTGGGCAGTTTCGCTTGTAATGCCCTTCTTTCCCACATTCAAAATAACCTTGGGAGTTTCTTGAGGTTGTTGTGGCCTCCTTATTAGTTAACCACGAATCCTTCGCAGCGTGTCCAATTTTTCCACAACGTTGACACTTGAAGCTATCACACCTTCCCACATGATGGTAATTACACCGAGTACACTTCGGATGTCTCCCACCATAACCACTGGGTCCTTGATTATTTGCAAGCGTCTGGTTGGAGTTACGGTTATTGTCAAACCTCCGTTGCTGCTGAACCGGCTGTTGCTGCTGCTGAGATTGAGGTTGACCACTGGAAGATGATGATGCTTTGGTGTTGTTGGCATTTTCCTACTTTCTTTTGTTGTCGGGCATGCTTGCCACAGCGCCCCGTTTGGGTAGACGTCCTTGCTCCACGGCTTGGTCAGTTAGCTTGTGAGCTAGTTGGATGGCTTGCTGAATTGTGGCTGGGTTGGAAGCAGTTACCATACTTTGGATTTCAGGTAATGCTCTATCCTTTTATGCACCTCATTCACCATTCCCGGGCACAAAGTTGCTAATTCATGGGTTTGGTGGTGTAAGCCTTAATTTCCGAGCCCTGCATTTTTAGTTGCCAGAACTCTATTTCTAACTTCTGTACTTCGCTGCGAGGACAGTACTCCTCGGTCATCATTGCTTTGAACTCATCCCATGGAAGTCCATTCGCCTGCTTGTCCAAGCATCTGGACTTGCGCGTTCCAAAGACAGACAGAGCACACCCTCCAAAGTCCTGGTGGCATACTTTACTTGATCCGCTGGTGGACAGTTACATTTGGAGAAAACAGACTCAGTCTTCTCGAACCAACGTACAAGCCCTACAGCACCCTCTGTAGCGCTGTAGGTGTGTGGTTTACAGTCCATGAAGGACTTGTATGTACACACTGGTGGTCCTATTTTAACACAACACACATTAATCAGACATCCCCTACAGTTATAAAGGATATCAGATTTGTCTTTCTGTCATTGTTTACCTGCTGGCTGACCCGCGTGGGCAGCAGCCACTGCCGCCTGAACATGCTCATTAATTAGAGCAGCCAATTTTGCGGGAGTCATGTTAATAGCACCACCACCCTGTTCTCTGGTGCCACGTCCACGACCACGTCCACGTCCACGTCCACGGGCGGCGTCCATTCTTTTCACTTTACATTCACAAATACATTAGTGAGTAACATCAAACGTATTTAACTCATTGAAGCATAGTAAACAGTAAACAAAAGAAATAACGATTCATCACAACCACAAATTCAAAAAAATAATAAACAAGGTAATAAATTGCAAAAGTCACAATGTATTTAGCAATGTCAAATTGAAGTTTGTCGTTCGTGTGGAGAAACAACCCTTCCCACATAGGTTTCAAAAATAAAAACTACGTAGTCTAAGTCATATAAAGAAGTCAATCGACAACATCTGACCCATCCCTATCATCCTCCGGTTCCTCTTCCTCGGGTCCCTCCTCGGGATCCTCCTCATCCTCAGGGTCTGCTGCAGGAGCAGGAGCTATAGCAATCTGAAGTGCCTCTAGCTGGGCCTCTAAAATGGCAATCCTATTATCGGCTATGGCGTCCCACTGTTCACGAGCAGTCACGCGTCCTTGGAGTGCCATAACATCATCTTGCATATGGTGACAACCGTTCAGAGTCTTCCCGTGTTCTTCCTCGAGTTCATCCAATTGGTGTCTCAGGTTGTACACCTCTTGCTGTAGTGTACAGACATCATCCGTGAGTCGCCTTACTCGATGCTGTTCAGTATCCAGTGCAGCCATTAGTGCAACAATCAATTGCTCGTTGGACTGCGCCGTTCGTGGGAGTGAAGGCATGAGTTGATTGGCATTATTCCTAGTCCTTGGCTTTGGAACAGGTACGCGCTCCCTAAACATGATATGGTCAACAAACCTAGGATAGGAACGCCAGTCTCGCGGAGGGTCACGCTTCATCAATGCAAATGGTTGATCCTAGTCAATCTCCTCTCGGGGATAAGCCAGTCGGGGCCAATTGAATCCATCATCAGGTACAGGTGCGGGAGGTGGGGATTCAGATCGTGTAGGTGATTCGGGTCGTTTACCCGGAGCTCTCGAAGATGATGCCATGCTGCAGAGAGTGTGACGTGTATGCCAATGAGTATACAGTAGATGAGAATAAGGCACAGGTAACTAATTAACTGTGTGCGGTTATAGTCTAGTATGTATGCAACCTAGTTCCCTATAACCAATGGCTCTGATACCAATCTGTCACACCCTCAAAATCCACTTGCGGAGTTTTACCGTGAGGCGTGTGACCAAACCAGGATCACAGTCAATAGTTACTCAGAACGATTCAATATGCCATAATTTAGACAAAATCAACCAAAATACAAACTTTAAACAATGCGGAAGAGTTTTGAAAACAACCCAAGGCAATGAAAGTATAACTATGGCAAAACAGGTGCCAACCCAAAAGAGTAAACCATAATTATTAAAATGCTAAAATTGTCTTGAAGATCGTGTCTTAGAATGCAGTGAACCATGCAGTGCTCCTATGGCAAGCAAGCTAATGACCTGAGAATAGCATACTAAAAATGTCAACACAACGGTTGGTGAGTTCAAGAGTTTGAGTTCAATAAACATAAAACAGTTGTGATATATATAAGCAGTGTATTGTAATAGATAGCTAGTCTATTAACAGTAAATATTAATACATAGTGATTTCGCAATTGAAGCTGACTGTGATAGTTGTTGCCTCCTGTCACGACTTACCATGTCGTGACAATGTTCAATAGGACAAATTGCACCCGGTTGACCTTGACTCACACAGGTGGGGCTCGTCAGACCCAGTAGTACTACCCAAGTTCCCCGCTATTAATATTAACAATTCGAAAGTGTGAGGACTTTTCCCATAGTAAACAGCACTATATTAATATTATACACAACTTAAATATTAAAAGCGTTCGTAAAATACCAGTATGCTATCTCCCCCAAAAGAGATTAAGTAAAGAGTGGGGCATGAACTCACCTGATGTATGTAAGAGTACTTAGGGTTTACTTGAGAAACGAGAGGATAGACAACCTTCAAAGGTTACTTAGATCATGTGAGTACATAAGTACGTGTAAATGAAATACATGCGAAACCCTAAGCATAACAAAACCAAAGACTCAAGCTTTCAGAAAAATAGACACGTTTGACCTAGTTGACCCGTTTGACCCGTTGGTGACATTATGAGTTATAATTCAAATAAAGCCAATGAGCACATACAACATACATGATTAACATTCAAATAGTATCATACACATGCTACATTATCCATACATAACTTAAATCATAGCCATGCCCATAGCATACAACATACACCATAATCATTACTCACCAAACCCAAACATGATATCCTAGCAACTAATCAACACCAACATCATACATGATCACCAAAGTCCAAATATCACCATGATTATCCAAGCATTCCATACAACTAATTAACACGTTCTATCACACTAGAATTTATCCTTGAACATACTAGCAGGCTCCTATCATCCCAACATGATCATAACATCATACTTCAACGTTTACACGAATAAAGTTTCCCTTTTGGGAAAGAACATCCCAAAATCTATCAAACATCCAAAGCATACATGAATTCATCAATAATATACCAATTCAAGCTCATATTAACACCTAAGCATGATCAACCACATCCAAACATCATAACTCATCAATTCATATCCAAAAGTTACTATCTTTAGTAATGTATGAACTATAACATGTGTTCTTGAATTCCCAATGATCACAGCATCAATCTAACATCTAATCATCACCATGAACACATCCATAACATCAATCATCAATAATTCAACGTTACACGCAAGATAAAGTTACTATTCTTAGTAAGCTATGAACATCAACACCAAATCATCAATTTCTTGCAAGATCCATGATTCCTAACATTCATACAACTTATTAATCATCACACATTCATCAAACAATCATCATTCATCCATAATCATGCTCAAAATCGAATTAGGGTTTGACTAGAATCAAAACCCATGATTAAACCACTAAAAACATGTAATTCATCCATGATCGACGTTAACTAACATGTATTCAACCTAACTAACATATAAACATCATCAATTGATCAAAACTCAACACCAAGAACACCAATTTTGTGATTTAAGGTTCGGCCATAATGAAGAACATCACAAAAACATGAAAAATCTAACCTTTAAACGTGTAATGTAACAAAATTGAGACTTGTAATGCGTTGTATGCCTTGAGATCGATCAAATCCAATGTGTTCTTGCTTAATCTTGATCAAAATCGCAGGTTTGAGAGGGGATGAGGAAGGTACGGTCGCACATGGGGGGTGGGGGCTAGGGTTTATGTTTTACTTAATTTAATTTACATATTTACCCTTTAAACCCTTGTGTTTTGGTATTTTATAAAAACTAGACTTTAAACTCTTTTTAAAATGCCTTTAACTTAAAAATATAAAGATATGAACTAATAATATTCATTACATAATTTATCTTTGCAAAAACACAAGACATACGAACAAATAGGCACGTTTCCGCATTACGCGATTAATTTCTACAATCAGCAATTAAATCGCGTAAACACATAATTTTAACACAACAATCACATAATCATTTAAGTAACATTAGTTTAACATTATTAATTATTATTAAGTCACCAATGTTAAACGACAACTAGTGTGTGCTCACGACATGTGTATACAAGACTTAACGGAACTAACGGAGTTTGGTAACGGAAATTTACCGGATGTCACAGTTGAATCTACCGACATATCAATTGTGGTCTAGCAACCTCTAGGTCTACTCTCATTGTGTTACCTTTAGAGTACCAGTTTTTCTATCATCCCTTTGATATTGCTTAGACTACACAGACTTATACTTTGAATGTTTTTGCACCTTTTCTAAATTACAACTTCAAAGTCCCACTTGATTTGTTCCTGTGTACTATATATTCCATAGGGTTTGAATCGGTATCACAGATACGATCTACCTTATATAAGTTTTCCACTCCTTCTCCCTCGGTTTTTTTTTTTAATGTTGCTTGCTGACTTATTCTCCCCCTAAAATACTAAAATCATAACTGGTTTCATTATTTTAGAATTTTAATAAACATCAGAATAACATAAGTTTAATTTTAAACAGACTAATTTAACCAAATGAGCTCAAACAAAATGAAGAATTAGCTAAGCTACATCGGACTACACATGATCATTTTCAGGAATAACATCACTTCTCTTTTTAACGCCGTTGACCTCTAGCAAATATTGAAAACGTGGTTTATCAAAGGCTTTAGTATAGAGGTCAGCACGTTGAAAATCAGTATTAATTTTTACCACATCAATTAAGTTCTTTTCAAAACAATCTCTTATGAAATGATATTTAATACCGATATGTTTGGTCTTAGGATGTTGGACCGGATTTTTAGTTACTGCAATTGCAGCAGAGTTATCTACAAAAATAGGAATAGATAGAACGTTAAACTGTAATCCGCATTTGCTGTTGAATCCAGATGATTGTGAACAACAACTTGCAGCAGCAACATATTCGGCTTCACAGGTTGACAATGCAACTGATGTCTGCTTCTTACACTGCCAGGTAATTAATCTTCTCCCAAAGAATTGACACCCTGCTGATGTAGACTTGTAGTTCATCTTGCAGCTTCCGTAATCCGAGTCACTATACGCCGTGAGCTCAAAATCATCTTCATGAGGATACCACAACCCAAGTGTGGGTGTACCCTTTAGATAGCGAAAAATCCTTTTGACCCCGATCAGATGATTGACCTTAGGTTTAGCCTGATATCTAGAACATAAACATGTCGCATACATGATATCTGGTCTAGAGGCAGTGAGATACATGAGGGATCCAATCATTCCTCGGTACATCGTGGCATCCACAAGATCTCCATTTTCATCAGGTGCAATGTCGTGATTCGTAGCAAGTGGAGTCCCGGCAGCAGACGCATTCTCCATGTCAAAACGATTGAGAATGTCTCTTACGTACTTGGTCTGATGTAGAAAGATTCCATTTGGTGTTTGATCCACCTGTAGCCCGAGAAAGAACTTCATCTCCCCCATAGCACTCATCTCAAACTCTTTCATCATAACTGCTTCAAATTCTTTGCATAACTCTTCGTTCTTTGAACCGAAAATTATGTCATGAACATAGATTTGTACGAGCAGCAGGTCGCCATCTTTTTCTTTAATGAACAGCGTGCAGTCAATGACTCCCCTGCGAAAGCCGTGTTTCACAAGATGAGTCGAGAGTTTCTCATACCAAGCTCTTGGAGCTTGATGAAGCCCGTATAAAGCCTTGTCGAGCTTGTAGACTCTATCCCGATGATAAGGATCTTCAAATCCCTCAGGTTGATTGACATAGACTGTTTCTCTAATTTCCCCATGAAGAAATGCACTCTTCACATCTAATTGATAGACTTTAATCTTCATGTACGATGCATAGGCAAGGAAGATACGAATGGCTTCCATCCTTGCCACGGGTGCAAACACCTCATTGTAATCAATTCCCTCGACTTGGCAAAATCCCTGAACAACCAGTCAAGCCTTGTTCCTGATAATGACCCCTTGGTCATCTTTCTTGCATTTTAAAACCCATTTGGTGCCAATGACCTTAGCACCTTTAGGTCTATCAACCAGAAGCCATACCCTAACTTCTTGAACTGAAGAAGTTCTTCTTGCATTGCACTCACCCACGCCTCATTATTTAGTGCTTCACTGACATATTTTGGCTCAACCTGTGAGACAAAACACCGATAGGCACCATCATGAATATATCCCTTTTCCATAACAGAGGCATAATCAGCTGAGTACAGCTGATTTTGGGTTTGTACTCCTGATCGGACATCCCCAATGACATTGTCTAAGGGATGATAAACGTTTAGATGTGATCCTGGAGTAGTAGGAACAACTACCTCAGAGCCAAGATGATGAACATTGGTTCTGCATCTGAGGTAGTTGGAGTTTGCGGCTCTAAAGTCGAAGGTGCATCACTGGTAGATGCTCGTGGACTTTCAGGAACTGGAACCTGTTCCTCCTGACTGTTCTGCTTATCTTTTTTAGCTTCATCTTTAGAGGAGGATCACTGTTGTCAACTACTCCCCCTGACTGAGTAGATGATTCTCCCTGTGAGCTAGATGTTGGTGGATTCAAGCTATCATACATCATTCGGGTAGCTAATTCGTCATCCGAGGGAGAGAGAGAAATGTTGAATGACTTGAAGAATCCATCATAGTCAAAGAAGTAGGCGGGTCCTTTGCCAGTAGGTGGTGTGGTGAATCGCTGAACATCAACATTACACCAAACTTCTACTAGACCTGTTGAGTGTTGTAAACTCGCTTGTTAGGTACGTTGTATCCTAGAAAGATGCCTTCATCTGCCTTCTCGCTGAATTTACCCTCTTGTGTCTTCTTCAGAAGTGTGCACGGCGCCCCAAATGGTTCGAGATACTCCAAGTTCGGTTTGCGTCTTTGTAGTAGCTCGTAACATGTTTTTCCGTGGCGCTTGACTATCAGGACTCGATTCAGTGTATAACATGCATTTGCCACTGCCTCATTCCAGAATTGGATAGGCAGTTTCGAGTCTGCCAGCATAGTCCGTGCTGTCTCTATCAAGCTCCTGTTCTTTCTCTCAGCAACGCCATTCATCTGAGGTGTGTAAGCAGAAGTGAATTGATGCACAATCCCCTTTTCCTTGCAGTATTCCTCCATCCACTGGTTCTTGAATTCCGTTTCGTTGTCTGAGCGTACTTGTCTAAATTTCAGCTTGTAGAGATATTCCAGTGTGGTTACCAACTCCTTGAATGATTCAAATGTTTCAGATTTGGATTTCAGAAACATTACCCAAGTGAACCTTGAGTAGTCATCGGTGACCACAAAACAGTACAAGTCCCCTGCAATGCTCTTTGTACTGACTGGACCGAACAGATCCATGTGAAGAAGTTCAAGAGGAAGTTCTATTGAGTTAACTTTCTTTTCCATATGAGACTTCTTTGTCTGTTTACCTTCTTGCAAGCTATACAGAAATCAGGAAGCTGAAAGTTCTTGACATTAACACCTCTCACCAGATCCTTCTGAATCAAGTGGTTCATCTTCCTTTGACTGATGTGTCTCATTCTCCTATGCCAGGAGATGGAGTCTTTTTAGTAGCTTTGGATAGAAAACACTGAACCTCATGATCCATTATAGAAGCTGTTGATAGATCCAAGACATAAAGATCTTTATATCTTGAAGCAGTCATCAAAACTTGGTCCTTCTGTTCACTAGTTTTTCTAGGTGGAGTTAAAGAGCTCCTTTTAGAAGACTTAGGTTTTGAGTCCTGAAGTTCAATCTTCTTTCTAGGTGTCTGATAATAAGAACAATAGGAAGCAATGTGTCCACATTCTCCACAGTTGTAGCACATCCTGCTATCAACTTTATGATTAAACTTTCTTTGTGGAGACGTGTGTGACACTCTAGTAACATCACTCACTTTAGGTTTTGAGTCTGGTTCTTTTGATGTGTTTACTGGTTTAACAAAATTAACTGATTTAACCTGTTTGACATCCTTTTCTTTTTGGTTAACTGGTCTTTGACTTGACGTATGTGAAAGATTATCCTTAAAAGCCCTTTTAGGTTCTGATTTGACTTTGTTTGAACCAGACTTTAAGTTAACCTTTTCAAATTCCTTTTCCAGATTAACACAAGGCAATTTACCCTTTGCCTTTGAAATGGTCTCCTTGTTTCCAGTGTCAATAGATGAACTTAACGAATCTGGATCACTAACAAGAGGAGTAGACACTACATGATCCTTGATGGGATTACTATTTATAGGTCTAGTCTTAGTGTTCATCAAGGTCTCAGGTGGTGGCGGAACAACTTTATAACCCAGTCCCTCCCCATTGTTCCTTTCTTTCACTAAGTGTTGGACTATGTGCGAAGAACTAGTCCAACTATGCAGTTTCTGTTTTAGTGAATTTACTTCTACTTCTAGAACTGCCTTTTGCTTCTTAGTGTCTTCTAGGGAGTTTAGATAATACCTAATGTCATTAGCTTGATTAAAGGCAACTACTTCGGTTTCCCTAAGCTGTTTAGTCAAAAGGTCTATCTTTTCTTTATAACTGTGCTCATTTTGTTTTAATACCCTATTAGCCTCAGTGTATAGATGCAAATCTTTTATCAAGTTATCATTATGATCTAATAACCTAGCAATTTAGCATCTATGCTATTCCTAAAGGCATCACAATCAGAACAAGCATGATTATTAAACATTGTGTCAGTAGTACTTACCTGAGTTGATTCAGAAGCGTTTGCCATCAATGCAGTATCAGATGATTCTGATTCTGTTGCTTCTGTCTTTTCTGTCTCTGACATGGTAGTCTCCACTTTTGGCTTGTAACTGACCTCGGTTGCAGTTGCTTCTTCACTATGTGACATTGCTATCTCAACTGCTAGATCTCCTTCACTAGCGGAATCACTGTCAATATCTTCTACACTTGCAATGTTTGATTCCCCTGGTGAGACAAACCTAAAGCTCCAATCCCGTCCTTCATGATCATGAGCAGTCAAGGCTTTGGAGTCCTTGTTTGAGGAAGTAGAACTGGTAGTTTGCTTGTCTAGACGAGTGAAGGATGAGAATGGGTTCACGTTCCCAGTCTTCTTTGGCTTCACACATTCTTTCTTGAAGTGCCCCTTTTCACCACAGTTAAAGTAGGTCACTTTACTCTTGTCGAAGCCAAAGGTGGTATCCTTAGTAGCAACCAAGTTCTGTCCAGTCTTTTTCACAAACTTCTTCGCCCTCCGGACAGCACTAGCTAAGGCCCACATTATATCCATTCTCTCAAGCTCCATTTCGTCCACCTGCTCGTAGTCCTCGTCTGCCAGATGGCAGTTTCCAATCTTTCCAGCAACAAGTTCATCATAAGAATGGACCATTGCTGCCAATAGATCCATGTGCTCTCGAGCTACTTCCACAGTCACATTACCGAGGTTCTCGGTTTCAGTCTAGTAGCATTCGCTTCAGATCCAATGTATTGGGTACAAGAAGACCCTGACGTTTCTGAACCTGAAGGAGGTGCATGTGTAGGACTCGATGAGCTAGACACAAATGCAGTCTGGAGAGGTGCTCCAGATGTCTTAGCTTGAGGCGTGGCATTGTATAAAGCTGGATTTTGATTGTACGTAGACTTCTGAGCTCTGTACTTCATTCTAAGTGATTCTTCTCGCAACTTAAGAATGAAGTCATTAATATCCAGTTTTGACAGCATTCCATTCTGTCTAAGATTAGACACGAATGAAACCCATTTTTCAGGCAATCCGTCTGCAAAATTATTAACTTTCTCTTCCATGGTAGTAGCCACTCCATGTGTATGCAGTTCACTCATCAGATGGTAGAATCTATCTATAACATCGTCCAAACTCTCGTTTCCCATCGATGAGAAGTTGTCAAA
>JACCIX010001028.1:42500-70000 GCA_025506515.1 Flaveria trinervia
ATTATTATTATTATTATTAATACCTATTATATTGTTATTATTCTTATTCTTATTCTTATTATTCTTATTATTCTTATTATTATTATTATTATTATTATTATTATTATACTATATTATTATTATTATTATTGTTTTTTTTCTTATTCTTATTCTAATTATTATTATTAAATAATAATACTAATAATAATAATAATATAATAAAAACTATTATTATTATTATTATTATTATTATTATTATATTATTATTATTATCGTTATTATTATGATTATTATTATTATAATTATATATTATTATTATTCTTATTATTATTATTTTTATTTTATCATTATTATTATTATTATTATCAGTATTCTTATTCTTATTTCTATTATCATTATTATTATTATTATCCTTATTATTATTATTCTTATTATTATTAATGTTATTATTCTTATTATTATTCTTTCTTATTATTATTATTATTCTTCTTATTATTATTATTATTATTATAATTATTATTGTGACATCCGGTAAATTTCCGTTACCAAGCTCCGTTAGTTCCGTTAAGTCGTGCATACACGTGTCGTGAGCACACTAGTTGTCGTTGAACGTTGGTGACCTATTAATAATGAATAATGTTAATTGTTGTGAATCTAAGTGATTATGTGAATATTGGGTTATGTTTTGTGTGTTTACACATTTATAAAGGTTAATTAAAGAATTTATCGCGTAACGCGGAAACGTGCCTATTTATTCGTATGTCTTGTGTTTTTATAAAGATAAGATATTAATGAATTTTATAAGTTTATATCTTTATGTTATGAAGTTAAAAACACTTTACAAAGAGTTTAAAGCTTAGTTTTTAAAAATACCAAAAACACAAGGGTTTAAAGGGTAAATATGTAAATTAAAATTAATTAAAACAAAAACCCAAACCCTAAACCCCCCTTCGTTCGGCGCAAACCATCCCCAAACCCCTCACCATTGCGAAATCAGCCAAGAACAAGCAAGGGAACACGAAATTGGATCGATTTCAAGGCATATAACTTGTTGGAATCATCAATTGCAAGCTATAACACACGTTTAAAGGTTGATTTTTCACGTTTTGGTGAGTTTTGTTTAGGGCCGAACCCTAATTCGTAAAGTGACCTTCATGGGGTCGAAATTGATGTTGTTTGATGAGTTAGCATGTTAGTTAGATTGTATACATGTTAGTTAACGTCGATTATGCAAGAATTCTATGTTTTTAGTGGATTGATCATGAAATTGATTTTGAAGCAAACCCTAATCGGGATTATTGTGATTATACATGATGGATGATTGTTTGATGAATGTTTGATGATTATTAGGTTGTATGAATGTTAGAATACGTTGATTATGCAAGAAAGTTGGGATTTTGATGCGTTGTTCATAGGTTACTAAGAATAGTAACTTTATTTTGCATGTAGTAGTGATCTAGTGATGGATTGATGTTATGGATGGGTTCATGATGATAATTAGATGCTAGATTGATGTTATGAATGCTAGAAATCTTTAATTTGACTGTAGGATAAAACTTGCTGGTCATACTTTCGCTATAGATCTCATGCTGTTACGCTGGGGAGTTTTGATGTTGTGATAGGCATGGATTAGCTCTCTAGCAAGCATCAAAGGTGATAGGAGTGGTGCTGTGATAGGCATCATCTCGTATATTAAAGCTCAAAAGTTGTTACGAAAGGGCCGCGTGGCTATCCTAGCACTTGTAACCGATAAGCAAAAGGAAGAAAAGAGAATGGAGGATATTCCCGTAGTACGCGACTTTCGGAGGTGTTCCCAGAAGATCTTCTGGATTACCACCGCACGCAAGTGGAATTCCAGATTGAGTTGACTCCCGGCGCAGCCCCGATTGCTAGAGCACCTTATCGATTAGCACCAAATGAACTACAGGAGTTGTCGTCACAACTTCAGGAGCTTCTGGATAAAGGTTTTATCCGACCTAGTACATCACCTTGGGGCTCCTGTACTCTTTGTAAGAAGAAGGATGGTACATTCGGATGTGCATCGATTATCGAGAGGTTAAACAAAGTAACAGTCAAGAACCGATACCCTTTACCTCGTATCGACGACCTGTTCGATCAGCTTCAAGGATCAAGCTATTACTCGAAGATTGACTTGAGATCTGGTTATCATCAACTCAGAGTTCGGGAAGAGACATTCCCAAGACTGCATTTCGTACTCGTTATGGTCATTATGAGTTCTTGGTCATGCCTTTTGGGTTGACTAATGCACCTGCTGTGTTCATGGACCTCATGAACCGCGTGTGCAAACCTTATCTGGATCAGTTTGTCATTGTGTTCATCCATGATATACTGATATACTCTAGGACCAAGGAGGAGCATGAAGAGCACTTACGAATGATCTTGGAACTGTTGAAAAAATGCAGCTGTATGCTAAATTCTCAAAGTGTGACTTTTGGATAAAGAAGTACAGTTCCTAGGTCATATTGTTAATGAAAAGGAATACACGTTGATCCTGCCAAAATTGAGGCGATAAAGAATTGGACCACACCCAAAACGCCAAGCGAGATAAGACAATTTCTTGGATTGCAGGATATTACCGCCGATTCATAGAAGGATTTTCTAAGATCGCACAACCTCTCACAGCCTTGACTCACAAAGGAACGCATACAAATGGGCTAGAGTCAAGAATCAGCTTTCCAATTATTAAAACAAAAACTCTGCACTGCCCCGATATTAGCACTACCCGAGGGAACAGATGACTTTGTGGTGTATTGCGATGCATCCATTCAAGGATTGGGTTGTGTCTTGATGCAACGAGACAAGGTGATAGCTTACGCCTCGAGCCACTAAAGGTTCACGAGAAGAACTATACTACCCATGACTTAGATTGGGCGCAGTAGTTTTTGCCTTAAAGATCTGGAGACATTATTTGTACGTACCAAGTGCACATCTACAAACCGATCACAAGAGTCTTCACATATCTTTGAGCAAAAGAGTTGAATATGAGGCAGCGACGTTGGGTGGAATACTAAATGATTATGATTGCGCAATTAAGTATCATCCGGGAAAGGCGAACGTAGTTGCCGATGCTTTAAGCAGGAAGGAAACAGCTAACCCCGACGGTGCGAGCTTTACAGCTTACTATCAGTACCCAACTGCCCGAACAAGTTAAGGAGGCACAAATAGAGGCTTTAAAGGTGGAAATATTGTTCTGAATTTTTAAGGGGAATGGATAAGCAGCTAGTGATGAAAGAGGATGGAATTCGGTATTTCATGGATAGACTTTGGGTGCCTGTTCATGGAAACTGAGAGATTTAGTTATGACCGAGGCACACAAATCTAAGTATTCTATACATCCTGGATCCGACAAGATGTACCATGACCTAAAGGCTCACTATTGGTGGCCTAACATGAAAGCGATGTAGCTACGTACGGAGCAAGTGTTTGACCTGCTCGAAGGTGAAAGTGGAATATCAAAAACCATCCGGACTATTACAACAACCCGAGATTCCAATGTGGAAATGGGAACAAATCTCCATGGACTTTATTACTAAACTACCCCCGACTAGTACTGGTTGTGAACGATATGGGTTATTGTGGATCGATTGACAAAGTCTGCTCATTTCCTTGCAATAAAGGAAACCGACAAGATGGAGAAGTTAACTCGCCTGTACCTCAAGGAGATCGTTTCGAGACATGGGGTACCGATCTCATTATCTCCGACCGTGACGCTCGTTTGACGTCACATTTCTGGCAATCATTGCAGAAATCCTTGGGTACACGTTTGGATATGAGTACTGCATATCATCCACAGACGGATGGTCAGAGTGAGCGTACTATACAGACGTTGAAGGATATGCTACGTGCTTGTGTGATTGACTTTGGGAATAACTGGGAATTCACCTGCCATTGGTGGAATTCTCCTTATAAAACAGTTATCACACTAGTATACAAGCAGCACCTTTCGAGGCGTTGTAAAACGGAGAAATGTCGATCACCGGTTTGCTGGGCAGAAATTGGTGATAGTCAGATAACAGGTCCCGAGTTAATTCATGAGACGACTGAGAAAATTATACAGATACGGAACCGTATGGCTACAGCGCGTGACAGGCAAAAGAGTTATGCTGACAAGAGACGGAACCTTTAGAGTTTCAGGTTGGTGACAAGGTTTTGTTGAAAGTCTCACCATGGAAAGGCGTAGTTCGGTTTGGTAAACGATGGAAACTAAATCCGAGGTACGTTGGACCATTTGAGATTGTGGAAAGAGTAGGTCCAGTAGCCTATCGATTAGCCCTACCTGATTCGCTAAGTGGAATTCATGATGTATTTCACGTGTCAAACTTGAAGAAGTGCATAACTGATGAAACGACGGTCGTACCACTAGAAGAAATTCAAGTGGATGAACAATTGCGTTTTATTGAAGAACCAGTGGAGGTGATGGACCGTGAGGTGAAAACACTTAAGCAGAGCAAGATACCTATTGTTAAAATCCGTTGGAATTCGCAACGTGGACGGATTCACATGGGAACGGGAAGATCAAATGAAGCTTAAGTACCCTCAACTATTCGAGAGGAACGATGCCAGCAGACGAAGGTATTGATTTAAATTTCGGGACGAAATTTCTTTCAACATGGGGATGAGTGACAACTCATCCAAAACTCACACGATTTCGATTTCTGTGTGCCAATGCAGTAGACCAGTGATGGAAACCAGGGATGGAACACTCTCACCATGTAACGCAATTTTTCGGGACGAAAATTCTTTCAAATGGGGATAATGTGACATCCGGTAAATTTCCGTTACCAATCTCCGTTAGTTTCGTTAAGTCTTGTGTACACGTGTCGTGAGCACACACTAGTTGTTGTTTAACGTTAGTGACCTAATAATAATGAATAATGTTAATTTGATGTGAATCTAAGTGATTATGTGAGTATTGGGTTATGTTTATGTGTTTACACATTTATAAAAAGGTTAATTAAAGAATTTATCGCGTAACGCGGAAACGTGCCTATTTATTCGTATGTCTGTGTTTTATAAAGATAAGATATATAATGAATTTATAAAGTTTATATCTTTATTATGAAGTTAAAAACACTTTACAAAGAGTTTAAAGCTTAGTTTTTATAAAATACAAATTACAAGGGTTAAAAGGGTAAATATGTAAATAAAAAATTAAAAAACAAACCCTAGCCTCCAAAGCCCCACCTTCGGCCGCGACTTCACTCTTCTCCCTCTCCATCTTCGAAAATCAGCCAAGAACAAGCATTTTCGTGTGATTTTGGTTCGATTACAAGACATATAACACATCGAAGCATCAATTTCAAGCAATTACACGTTTAAAGGTTAGATTTTTTCATGTTTTGTGATGTTCTTCATTATGGCCGAACCTTAGATTCGAAATTGATCCTTATTAGGTCGAATGGATGTTGTTTGATGATGTTTATATGTTAGTTAGGTTGAATGCATGTTAGTTAACGTCGATCATGGATGAATTACATATTGTTAGTGGGTTAATCATGGATTTTGATTCCAGTCAAACCCTAATTCGATTTTGGGCATGATTATGGATGAATGATGGTTGTTTGATGAATGTGTGGTGATTAATAAGTTGTATGAATGTTAGGAATCATGAATCTTGCAAGAAATCGATGATTTAGGGTTGATGTTCATAGGTTACTAATAATAGTAACTTTATTTGCATGAAATGTTGAACTATGGATGTTAGATGTTATGGATGTGTTCATGGTGATAATTAGATATTAGATTGTTGTTGTGATCATTGGGAATTCGGAACACATGTTATAGTTCATACATTACTAAAGATAGTAACTTTTGGATATGATTTGGTGAATTATGATGTTTGGATGTGGTTGATTATGCTTAGATGTTAGTATGAGCTTGAATTGGTATATTAATGATGAATTCATGTATGCTTTGGATGTGTAAGGCCCGTTCCCGGGACGCTTACAGCTGGGTCTCATCGCACATAAAACATATAATTACATTTGTATTTAATAAATCGCAGCGGAAAACTAAAACAAACTTTCATTTCCATGTAAATGCTTTTGCAAACTAATACAACATTCATTACAAAAATTGTTTGTTCGCATTACAATGCAAAAACATTAATCAAAGAATGCCATCCCAAAGAGCTGAGTAGTCGCCTGTGCCATCCTCAGCAATCATTACCAGCCAACTGGAAACACATCAAAGTCAGCGTTGCTGAGTGAGTTCTAGTTTATAAATAAACATACTTTACTTCCATATAAAACCGTTTGTTACTTTACATGATCACACATCGTACATACACATAGATAATATCATTATTATCTTCTTCATTCGTTCATTCGTTCTTTCATTACCTTACTTGCGCATCGGACATCATCCATACCAATACCATGTGCTACACCCCGGTTAGTCGTAGCTACCGGGCCGAAGTCAACAAATGAACAGCTAAACGTATGCCACGGTACTGGAGTAACCATCAGTCTTAGCTACTGGGCGAAGTCAACGAATGAACAGCTAAACGTATGCCACAGTACTAGGGGTGAGCGGTAGAGGTTCTACATTCAGGGTCAATCACCAAGAAGGACCCGGTATCCGATGTGTGCAAGACGTTTCATTCGTTCATTAATACATGCATTCATTCATCATTTCCTCTTTCTTTATCTTTCATTTACGTTACATAATACTTCGTTCATTCATCATAATAGGTAAAGCCATAGGAAAGATAAACATACATCATAATAAGGAACATTAACATGCATCAACATCACATCATACAGGGCAACATCATACATACACAACATGCAATCATCACCCTCATCATGCCCAACATGCTTTCTAAGACCTCGATCGTCAGCTTAAAAACTCTTATGGGAACCTTTACATCAAAGCTTACATCTGCACTTTCCCCCGAAAGTCAGAAGTCATCTACCCTTCCTCGGGTTCAAGCCCTATTCGGGCGTATGGACACCCTTCAGTCGCATTGCCTCCATGCGACTGAACATCATGCGGTTAACTAATACGGATGAACACCTATGCGAATGAACATCCAGTCGTGCGAATGGACAATGCGGATGAACACCTATGCGACTGGACCTTCAGTCGTGCGAATGAACCTTCAGTCGCATGACCCCCATACGACTGGCCCTTCAATCGGCGAATGAACCCCATGGTGCGAATGGACCCCAATCGCACCCTAATCGGCCGTATGGCCTCCATTCGGCCTCCAGTCGGTCGCGTAGCCCTAACTGATGCAGAATGCAGTTCAACCCGACTGCAGCCGAGGGTTTTCGGCCTCCAAACTCATCTAAACCCATTTTAAGCCTAAATCGACCATCCTAAACCTTAGGGATGCATACCATAACATTATTCAAGCACAACCAAGCAAGAAATCAAGCTCTAAACGGGCTATACGATACATACACGCATACATATGGGTTTTCACCAAAAAACGCGAAAAAGGGTTTTCAGATGTGTTCCAGCCCCAAAATCATTCAAAAACATGTAAAAGAGGGGTCCTAGAACTCACCTAAACAAGCACAATGACAAGAGCTTAGATTTGGCTTGCTTCACGACGATTTGGCGACCCGAACCAACACTTTTCCTCTTTTTCTCCTCTTTCTCTCTATTCTTCTCTTTGTAAGCTGAAATGTGAGTGTGGGGAGAGTGGGCTGGCCCTCTCCCTACATATGTCACCATATTTTCCCAACTTTTCTTCGTTGGCGGTTTGGTCCCTCGACTTTTGGACTTTATTTCCTTTTCTTTCGCCACGGCTTCAAAAAATAAATATCCGGGTGTTACAAGTCCACCCCCCTTAAATAGGTTCGTCCCCGAAACCTGTTATTCGTCGAACAAACGTGGATAATGCTGTCTCACTTCTTCCTCAGTCTCCCACGTCGACCGGATCCCTTCCTGTGCTTCCACTGTACACGCACAAGAGGAACCACTTTATTCCTTAGCCTCTTTTCCTTATGATCGATGATTGCCACCGGTTGCTCCACATAATTGAGCCTTTCATCTATTTCAATGTCCTCCAGTGGAACAATCCATGTCTTCATCAGCTATACACTTTCTCAGATGAGATACATGGAAGTCGGGTGAATCCCACTTAAATCATCTGGCAACTCCAATCTATAGGCCACCTCCCCTACTCGAGCAATGATTCGGAAAGGGCCTATATATCTTGGGCCTCAACTTGCCCCGCTTTCTGAATCTGATAATACCCTTCCAAGGTGAGACCTTCAACATAACCCGGTCACACCACCTGGAACTCAATTGGCCTACGTCGTTATCGGCATACGACTTCTGTCTATCTTTGGTTGTCTTCATGAAGGCTTTAATCTTTTCAAGCTTCTCTGTCGTAGCCTCGATTACCTCGACGCTCCCCAATTCCTTCTGACCAATATCACCCCAGCAAACGGGTGTTCTGCATCTCCTACCGTATAGCATCTCATATGGTGGCATACCAATACTGGCATGATAGCTGTTGTTGTATGAGAATTCGGCTAACGGTAAGTGGTCATCCCAACTTCCACCAAAATCGATCACACACGCCCGAAGCATGTCTTCCAGTGTCTGAATGGTCCTTTCTGACTGACCATCAGTCTGGGGATGATAAGCGTGCTAATATGTAACCTCGTCCCCATAGCATCGTGGAATTTCTTCCAAAATTTAGATGTAAACCGAGTGTCACGATCAGACACAATAGACACCGGCACACCATGACGAGCTACAATTTCCTTGATGAACAGATCAGCCAACCTCTCAGATGAATACGTCTCGTGGATCGGTAGAAAATGAGCGCTCTTCGTCAACGATCAACTATCACCCATATGGCATCATACCCTTTCGGGGTACGCGGCAGCTTCGTAATGAAGTCCATGGTGATGTGCTCCCATTTCCATTCTGGTATATCCAAAGGTTGTATCTTCCCATACGGCTTTTGATGCTCTGCCTTCACCTGTAAGCAAGTAAGGCACTTACTCACATACTCCACCACGTCGCGCTTCACACCCGGCCACCAAAATCTTTCTTCAGGTCATGGTACATTTTCGTGGCACCAGGATGAATGGAGTATCGAGTCTTGTGAGCTTCATCCATTATCTTCGTCCGTAGATCCCCAAAACGAGGAATCCACACACGGCGAATCGAGTTCTAACACCGAGTGTGTTTTCACCCAATTCCTAACCAGACCTCTCATTCTTTCCGAGTTAAGGTGGTCTTCTTTCAATGCTCATCTTGCAACTCCTTAACTTGCTTCATCACATCAGAGTCATGATTAATTGATAAGCTTTCACCCGAATCGGTTCGGGCCTTTCTTCCGGCTAAGGGCATCCGCCACCACATTAGCTTTGCCTGGATGGTAATGGATCTCGCAATCATAATCCTTTATAAGTGCCAACCATCTCCTCTGCCTCATGTTCAGATCCTTTTGCTCGAAGAAGTACTTCAAGCTCTTATGATCGGTGAATATGGTGCACTTCGTCCCGTAGAGATAGTGCCTCCAGATCTTCAATGCAAAGACCACGGCTGCTAGCTCCAAGTCATGAGTAAGATAATTGACCTCATGAACCTTTAACTGTCGAGATGCATAGGCTATAACCTTCCCTCTTGCATTAACACACACCCCAACCCCGAGTAGGAAGCATCAGAATAAACCACTAGATCTTCACTTCCATCGGGTAATGACAGAACAGGAGCTTGAGTCAGTCTTGCTTTCAGCTCTTCGAACGCCTTCTCTTGAGCTTGACCCATACAAACTTCACATCCTTTCGGGTCAACTTAGTTAGTGGAGAAGCAATCTTAGAGAAGTCTTGGATGAATCTTCTATATTAGCCCGCCAAGCCCAAGAAACTACGGATCTCGGATGGCGTCTTTGGTGACTTCCATTGCATAAACGCCTCCACCTTCGGCGGGTCAACCATAATCCCGTCAGGATTCACCACATGACCCAAAAACTGAACTTCGGCAACCAGAACGCGCACTTGGAGAATTTAGCATACAATTTCTCCCTTCTCAACGTCTTAGAACCTCTCGAATGTGACCGGCATGCTCAATCTCGCTCTTTGAATAAATCAGGATATCATCAATAAACACAATCACTGATTTATCCACAATAGGCCGACACACACGGTTCATCAGATCCATAAAGCAGCTGGCGCGTTGGTCAAACCAAGGACATGACAAGAAATTCGTAATGGCCATAGCGCGTGCGGAAAGCTGTCTTAGGGATATCTTGCTCCTTCCCTTCAACTGATGATAACCAGACCGAAGATCTATCCTCAAGAACCAACTAGCACCCTGAAGCTGGTCGAACAAATCATCTATCCTCGGTAAGGGGTAGCGGTTCATCACTGTCAACTTGTTCAGTTCGCGGTAGTCAATGCACATCCTCATACTACCATCCTTCTTTTTACAAATAGGACCGGAGCGAACCCCAAGGAGAGATACTCGGTCTAATGAACCCTTATCAAGCAGCTCTCGCAACTGCTCCATCAACTCTTTCATCTCGGTTGGAGCCAACCGATATGGTGCCTTGGCAACAGGTTGGGCACCCGGTATCAGATCAATCTGAAATTCAATCTCTCTGTCAGGTGGCACTCCTGATAAGTCTTCTGGGAACACGTCTGGAAAGTCACACACAACGGTACATCGGCTAGTTGTGGTGTTGGTGTATCCATCCTTTACATAAGCCAAGTAGCACTACATCCACACCTTATACACTTTCCCGCCACCGCCATTGAGATCACCTTCGGAATCGTAGTAACCCGATCACCATAAACCGTTACCAAACTTCCGTCAGGCGCTGTCAACCGAACCATCTTCTTGCGACACACCATGTTCACCTCGAAATCTGCCAACCAATCCATCCCGAGAACCAAATCGAAACCATCCAAGGTCATCACGAACGGTCTAACAGGAAACCTATGACCCTCAAGTTCTATTCACAATTCTCTATCATCTCAGAAATCCTGGTAGACTTACCTATGGCAGTTTCTAAATCAAAGGCATCAACACGTCTACTACTAACAGGCAGCTTAGCACAGAAAGCAGAAAATAAAACTCCTACTAGCACCAGAATCACATAACACAGAAGCTAAAGTCTGGTTCACTAGAAACGTACCGGACACACGACTCGTCAGGGTCCGTCCTAGCCTCCTCTTGTGTCATGTGAACCTCTGGCGCTCGCCCTCTGCCCCCATCACTTCCCGTCTTCTTCACCCCCTGAACCCTCAGTCCTCGACTTCTTCAATCTCTGCTCATATGAACAGTTTCCCCACAGTTAAAACATTTGTGCCCGACATGCAATCCTTCGCCATATGCCCTGTCTTCCCACACTTGAAGCACCGTTTGACCCAAACCTACATTCCCCGCTGTGCTCCCTTCCACACTTGCCACACCTTTTCGACCCCGCACTTGATGTGACCACACGGCGTTCATCCACCCGTGCCTTTTTATTACCTATCGGGGCATCACCCCGACCAAACCGTTTCCCGTTCCAGTTTCCGATCACCACCACCCTTCTTACTTGCTTCAGTCACCACCACCTCCCGCTCATCATACAGCCTTCCTGCCAAATCAACCGCCGACCTAAACGTGCTTGGGCCGGCGGCGCTCATATGCCGGGGAACATCCACCGTAAACCCTGAATGTACCTCTTGATTTTCCGAGACAGAGGCGTCACTGATCAGGCACAAGCCGTGCCATTTCATTAAACTTGGTGGATATACTGCTGGGGTTTCATGGTTCCAGCCTCCAACTGAGAAACTCCCTACCCAACTTATCCATTTCCCGATGAGGACAAATTCCTCATCACCACCTTCTCAGCTCAGGCCATTTCATTTTCCCAATGGCCCTACTACCCTCAGCTTGGACAATGTTGTCCCACCAGCACAGAGCTGAATCCACAAAAGAGTGGGTAGCAAACTTCACCTTTGGTCCTCTCGGCACTCGCTGATATCGAGAACAGCTTCCATTTCCCTCACCCACCGGTGAGCGGCTGCAGCAGTGCCGTTTCCATCAAAAGTAGGGGGCTTGCATCTCATAAAAGCCCCATAATTACATCCTCGCACTACCTCTGGCACAGGCTCTTCTTCTTCCCCTTCATCATCAGACAGAACCGTTTCCGGCTCTGGCTGTTCCCGTCCTCGAGAGGATCTGTTTCTTTCTTTTCTTTCCCCTTCCGTACAGCCTTAATAACTTCAGTCACCATAGACGGTAAGATTGTCTGCATGACCTGAGTGCCTTCTTCTACACATCCTCTTTTACTGAGGCTCTCAGATTGGCGCTTTCGTCGCCACCCTCCCGGATGACGGGTCTATGGTTCTTCATGAACCACCCTCTCAACTCTGGGTCTCCCTCTCTTGGTCGCGGTTCAGCACCGTGACCTCCACCCCTAGAAGCTTTCGAAGATCTACCTCCGGCCATCACACGCACACTGAAAGATCCAAACACCAACACCGTCATTCAAGGGAACAGCTAAGTTTATGTCAAGTATAGTAACTTCCTAATTACAGTGGCCAGTTGTGATTATCCACTTACTTTACTCTTCATACCCCAAGTATTACCTGTCCTGACTACATCAGTATTTAAATCTGCATACAACACATAACCACATACCATGCGCACATAAAACCGGTTAACTTAACGAAAATACCTGATGGCACGCATCTACTCAGATTGGCATCTCATTCCCTTTCCGCCCATTCTCAGTTTAAGATTAGGTTTTATTTTGAAAATTTACCCATTTCACTTAACCGTTTGGCTCTGATACCACTTGTAAGGCCCCTTCCCGGGAGCGCTTACAGCTGGTTCTCATCGCACATAAACATATAATCACATTTGTATTTAATAAATCGCAGCGGAAAACTAAAGCAAACTTTCATTTCCATGTAAATGCTTTTGCAAACTAATACAACATTCATTACAAAATAGTTTGTTCGCATTACAATGCAAAAACATTAATCAAAAGAATGCCATCCCAAAAGAGCTGAGTAGTCGCCCGTGCCATCCTCAGCAATCATTACCTGCCAACTGGAAACACATCAAAGTCAGCGTTGCTGAGTGAGTTCTAGTTTTATAAATAAAACATGCTTTACTTTCATATAAAACCGTTCGTTACTTTTACATGATCACACATCGTACGTACACATAGATATATCATTATTATCTTCTTCATTCGTT
This sequence comes from Flaveria trinervia, assembly GCA_025506515.1. NCBI lineage: Eukaryota > Viridiplantae > Streptophyta > Magnoliopsida > Asterales > Asteraceae > Flaveria > Flaveria trinervia. The sequence continues at coordinate 55,668 of JACCIX010001028.1, forward strand.
CATTCGTTCTTTCATTACCTTACTTGCGCATCGGACATCATCCATACCAATACCATGTGCTACACCCCGGTTAGTCGTAGCTACCGGCCGAAGTCAACAAATGAACAGCTAAACGTATGCCACGGTACTAGGAGTAACCATCAGTCTTAGCTACGGGCCGAAGTCAACGAATGAACAGCTAAACGTATGCCACAGTACTAGGGGTGAGCGGTAGAGGTTCTACATTCAGGGTCAATCACTAAGAAGGACCCGGTATCCGATGTGTGCAAGACTTTCATTCGTTCATAATACATGCATTCATTCATCATCTTCCTCTTCCTTTATCTTTCACTTTACATTCATAATACTTCGTTCATTCATTAACAGACACCTAGGCCACAAAGATAAGATTAACATACATCACACTAAGAACTTAACATGCATCAACATCACATCTAACAGGGAACATCATACATACACAACATGCAACATCATCACCCTCATCATGCCCAACATGCTTTCTAAGACCTCGATCGTCATCTTAAAAACTCTTATGGGAACCTTTACGTCAAACTTACATCTGCACTTTCCCCCAAAGTCAGAAGTCAAGCTACACCTTCCTCGGTTTCAACAGCCCTATTCGGGCGTATGGACACCCTTCAGTCGCATGGCCTCCATGCGACTGAACATCATGCGATGAACTAATACGGATGAACACCTATGCGAATGAACATCCAGTCGTGCGAATGAACAATGCGGATGAACACCTATGCGACTGGACTTCAATCGTGCGAATGAACCTTCAGTCGCATGACCCCCATGCGACTGGCCTCCAGTCGTGCGAATGAACCCCAATCGCACCCTAATCGGCCGTATGGCCTCCATTCGGCCTCCAGTCGGCGCCTAGCCCTAACTGATGCAGAATGCAGTTCAACCGACTGCAGCCGAGGGTTTTTGCCTCCAAACTCATCTAAACCCATTTTAAGCCTAAATCGACCCTCCTAAACCTTAGGGATGCATAATAACATTATACAAGCACAACCAAGCAAGAAATCAAGCCCCGGGTCCTACACATACATACACGCATACATACGGGTTTTTACCCAAAAACGCGAAAAAGGGTTTTCAGATGTGTTCCAGCCCCAAAATCATTCAAAAACACGTAAAAGAGGGGTCCTAGAACTCACTTAAACGAGCACAATGACAAGAGCTTCGATTCGGCTTGCTTCACGACAATTTTGGCGACCCGAACCGACCGAACCAACACTTTTCCTCTTTTTCTCCTCTTTTTTCTCTCTTCTCCCTTTATGAAGCTGAAATGTGGATGGGGGAGAGTGGGGCTGCCTCTCCTACATATATCACCACATTTCCCAACTTTTCTTCGTTGGCGAGTTTGGTCCTCGATTTTGGACGTTATTTTCTTTTCTTTCGCCACCGGCTTCAAAATAATAAATATCCGGGTGTTACAATTATTATATATTATTATACGTTATTATTATTATATTAGAATTATTATTATCATTATTATTATTATTATTATTATTTATTAGTATTATAATTATTCTTATTACTATTATTATTAATATATCATTATCATATTATTATTATTAGTATTTTATTATTACTATTATTATATTATTATTATTATTATTATTATGTTATTATTTCTATTATAATATATAATATTATTATTATTCTTATTATTATTAATATAATTTATTATTTTTATTATTATTTTTACCATTATTATCATTATTATTATTATTATTACTATTATTAATATTATTATCATTATTATTTTATTATTATTCTAATTATTATTCTTATTATTATTATTGTTATTATTATTATTATTATTATTTTTAGTATTATTATTATTATTTTATTATTATTATTCTTATTCTATATATTAACATTATTATTAATTATATAATATTATTATTATTTTATTATTATTTTAAATAATTATGTTAATATTATTATACTATTTTTATTATTTTTATTTTTATTATTTTTATTCTTATTATCATTATTATTATTATTATTATTATCATTATTATTATTATTATTCAATTATTATTATTTTTTTATTATATTTATATCCTTATTATTATTATTACTTTTATTATTATTTTATTATTTATTATATTATTATTATTATTCTTATTATTATTATAATTATTATGTTATTATTGTTATTATTATGTTATTATTATTATTATTATGATATTATTATTTTTATTATTATTATTTATTATTATTATTATCATTATTATTATTATTATTACTATATTATATTATTATATTATTATTATTATTATGTTATTATTATTAATTTTTTTATTATTATCATTATTATTATTATCATTATTATTATTCTTCTTCTATTATTATTATTATTATAATTATTATTATTATTGTTTTTATTCTTATTCTTATTACTATTATCATTATTATTATATCATTATATTATTATTATTATTATTGTTATTATTATTATTATTCTTATTATTCTTTTTATAATTATTATTATTATTATTATTATTATTATTATTATTATAATAGAATAATAATATTATAATTATTATAATTATTATTATTATTCTTATTATTTTATTATTATTATTATTATTATAATTATTATTGTTCTTATTATTATTATTATTATTCTTATTATTATTATTATTATTATGTATTATTATTATTATTATTGTTATTTTTCTTATTGTTATTCTTCTTTTTCTTATTATAATAATAATAATAATAATAATAATAATAATTACGATATTATTTTTATTATTATTATTATTCTTCTTCTTCTTATTATTATTCTTATTATTATAATATTATTATTATTATTGTTGTATTATTGTTATTATTATTATTATTAAATTATTAATATTATTAGTATTATTATCATTATTTTATCATTATTATTTTTACTATTATTTGCATTATTATTATTATTATCATTATATTATTATTATTATTATTATTTTTATTTTTACTATTATTTTCATATTATTATTATTATTATCATGATATTATGTATATTATTAATTATTAATAATAATAATAATATAATACTAATAATAATAATAATAATAATAATGATAATAATATTAATAATAGTAACAATAAAATGATAATAATTATATAATAATAATAATAATAATAATAATAATAGTTATAATAATAATAATAATAATAATAACGATATAATAATTATATAATAATAATAATACAAACTTTATATGCCATAATTTTATTATTATAATACAAACCCTCAGAATCCACTTGCGGAGTTTTACCGCAAGGCGTGTGAACAAACCAGGATCAACGTCAATAGTTACTCAGAACGACTCTATATGCCATATTTAAACAAAATCAACCAAAATACAAACTTTAAACAATGCGAAAGCGTTTTGAAAACAACCCAAGGCAATGAAAGTATAACTATGGCAAAACAGGTGCCAACCTAAAAGAGTAAACCATAATTATTAAAATACTAAAATTTTCTTGAAGTTCGTGTCTTAGAATACAGTGAACCATGCAGTGCTCCTATGGCAAGCAAGCTAATGACCTGAGAATAGCATACTAAAAATGTCAACATAACGGTTGGTGAGTTCAAGAGATATTCAAACATAAACAGTTTAATAATAGCGATATAGAATTAGTGCATTGCAACAGATAGCTAGTCCGTTAACAGTAAATATTATTTCATAGTGATTTCGCAATTGAAGCTGACTGTGTTGCGTTGTTGCCTCCTGCCACGACTTAACAGGTCATGACAATGTTCATTAGGACAACTTGCACCGGTTGACCTCGAGTCACACAGGTGGGGCTCGTCAGACCCAGTAGTACTACCAAAATTTCCCGCTAATCAATATTAACAATTCGAAAGTGTGAGGACTTTCCATGATATCAACACTATATAATATTGTACACAACTTAAATACATAAAGCGTTCGTGATTTACCAGTATGCTATCTCCCCCAAAGAGAGTAAATAAAAAGTGGGGCATGAACTCACCTCATGTATGCAAAGAGTACTTAGGGTTTATTTGAGAAACGAGAGGATAGCCAACCTTCAAAGGTTACCTAGATCATGTGAGTACATAAGTACGTGTAAATGAAAGACATGTGAAACCCTAAGCATACCAAAACCAAAGACTCAAGCTTTCAGAAAAATAGACACGTTTGACCTAGTTGACCCGTTTGACCCGTTGGTGACATTATGAGTTATAATTCAAATAAAGCCAATGAGGACATATAACATACATGATTAACATTCAAATAGTATCATACACATGCTACATTATCCATACATAACACTTAAATCATAGCCATGCCCATAGCATACAACATACACCATAATCATTACTCACCAAACCCAAACATGATATCCTAGCAACTAATCAACACCAACATCATACATGATCACCAAAGTCCAAATATCACCCATGATATCCATGCATTCATACAACTAATTTAACACATTCTATCACACTAGAATTTATCCTTGAACATACTAGCAGGCTCCTGTCATCCCAAACATGATCATAACATCATACTTCAACGTTTACACGAATAAAGTTTCCCTTTTGGGAAAGAACATCCCAAAATCTATCAAACATCCAAAGCATACATGAATTCATCAATAATATACCAATTCAAGCTCATATTAACACCTAAGCATGATCAACCACATCCAAACATCATAACTCATCAATTCATATCCAAAAGTTACTATCTTTAGTAATGTATGAACTATAACATGTGTTCTTGAATTCCCAATGATCACAACATCAATCTAACATCTAATCATCACCATGAACACATCCATAACATCAATTCATCAATAATTCAACGTTACATGCAAGATAAAGTTACTATTCTTAGTAAGCTATGAACATCAACACCAAATCATCAATTTCTTGCAAGATCCATGATTCCTAACATTCATACAACTTATTAATCATCACACATTCATCAAACAATCATCATTCGACCTGATCGACGTTAACTAACATGTATTCAACATAACTACCATATAAACATCATCATACAACATCAATTTCGACCTCATGAAGACCCAATTTCGAAATTAGGTTCGGCCATATGCAAGAAACTCACAAAAACATGAAAAATCTAACCTTTAAACGTGTAATGTAACAAAATTGAGACTTGTAATGCGTTGTATGCCATGAGATCGATCAAATCCAATGTGTTCTTGCTCAATCTTGATCAAAATCGCAGGTTTGAGAGAGGTGAGGAGGTGAAGTTGCGGCCGATTTAGGGTTTGGGGGGGGTTTGGAATTGTTTTACTTAATTTAATTACATATTTACCCTTTAACCCTTGTGTTTTGGGTTTTATAAAAAACTAGGATTTAAACTCTTTTTAAAATGTCTTTAACTTAAAAATATAAAGATACGAACTAATAATATTTATTACATAATTTATCTTTGCAAAAACACAAGACATACGAACAAATAGGCACGTTTCCGCGTTACGCGATTAATTTCCACAATCAACAATCAAATTGCGTAAACACATAATTTTACACAATACTCACATAATCAATTAATTATCATTAGTTTAACATTATTAATTATTATTAAGTCACCAACGTTAAACGACAACTAGTGTGTGCTCACGACACGTGTATGCAAGACTTAACGGAACTAACGGAGTTTGGTAACGTAAAATTACCGGATGTCACAGACAGAGTTGTATGGGATTCTCAGTGGATACCAGATGGAAATGAACATGCAAGGCTCATCTGGAAACTCCAACAATCAAATGGGTTCAGCCCTTCATGTAGTTGAAAGGGACAACATAGAACCCCAACATCATCTCATATGCTACCCTGACAACTCACATAAGGGTCCTTTCATCACCTTCCCGGAGACACCAAGAGAGAACTTTACTCAAGGAAGTCCATTCCAAGAGACAAGTTCTTCTCAAGCCTTTGTGTCTACTGATGAAAGCTGTGGGAATTATCTCTTCACTCTTGAAGACCTGGACTGTATTCATCCAAATGACCTGGAATACATGGAGATAGTTCAGCAGATGGCTCTCCTCACTCACAGAGCCAAGAAGTTCTACAAGAGAACAGGAAGAAGATTTCCAAGCAATGCTATCAGTGGAAAGTTTGGGCTGGATAAAAGCAAAGTTAAGTGTTACAACTGCAACCTTACGGGTCACTTTGCTAGGGAGTGTAAGGCACCTAAAGAAAATGGGGGCCAAACACAACCCATACCAAACTACACTAACAAAGCTCCTCAGTCTGAGAAGACTAAGCAACATGCTGCTGTCGCTATTGAAGAAGGAGGTTTTGACTGGAGTTTTCAGGTGGAAGATGCTTCTCCAAACCAAGCACTAATGGCTGATCATGATGAAGCCAAGGTATTGGAACATCTCTGTACTCCTGAATGCATTGCTAAAGTAAATAGATAGGTCCTACAACTTGGAGATGAGATCTGATCTTGAGTCCTTAAACATTTTAAAATCTGATTTTAGAAAGTCTGAAAATGATTATAAACTGAAAATAGAGGACTTAGAGAAAACCATTTCAGCTCTAAAACATGAACACACAGATTTTAGAACTCAAATCAAGATCTCATAACAAGCTAACTGAGTGCCAGGCTGAGCTTGTGATAAGCAAAGCCAGGGCAGAAAAGAGTGTTCTTGAAGAAGAGACCTTCAAGAACATGATATCCTCATCCCTGCACAACAAAGTGTGCTATCAAAACAGACAGGGACTGGGATCAAATGAGATAGCTTCTCCACACACAATCTTGTCTGTAAGATCTCCTAGATGTGGAACTTGTGAAGATGAGCTTCCTCTCATAGATCCTATAAGTGAGGATGATGAAGAAGTGATAGTGAAGAATTCCTCTGAGAAGAGTGAAGATGAGGATTCTTCCAAGGGCCACTATACTTCTGAGGAGAAGAAATCAACTGTGATGACCAAGTCTAAGAGAAAGAACTTGATCAGGAAGAGCAAAAGGAAAGCAAAGAAGGGTCAAGAAATCAAGGCTACTTATGATGCTAAGCATAAACAAGTTTTTATCTCTGCAGGTTTCAAAGTAGTAAAGACTGAAGACATCAACCAAGACTCCTCAGCTAAGAGTACTGGTTCATGTTCAAATCATCACAGTGCAAAGAAGAAGACTGAGCTGTTGTGTACCACTGCTGCACAGCCTGGACCATCAAACTCCAAGAACAGTTCACAGCCCAAAAGAACTGTCTCAGCATCTACCAAGATGAAGGTGGAGAAGGAATGTGACCAAAGCCAGTCTTGCTCTCAAAAGGAAACTCCTTTGAATAAGAAAATGTTATGTGTCATGTGTGAAAGTACTTCTCACATTGCCAAGGATTGCCTATACAATCCTAAAAGTACCATCCACATGACCAATTCAAAGACTTCAAAGAATCTCAAGAAGTCTCAAGCTTCGGAAGGAAAGTCTGTTTCCTTCGAAGCTCCAAATCAAAGAAGAAGGTAAATGGAAAATTACCTTCGGAAGTAAAATTGGTCTCGGAAGAAAGGAGTTCTTCCGAAGCACTAAAGTCTGCTGCAGTGACTGTAGAATCTTCCGAAGGTTCAGTCATCAAAATGTGTGAAGTTCCAAAAGCTTCTAAGGTTTTGAAGGTCAAGTCCAAGACTCCAAAGGTGGTGTGGAAGTCTAAGAAAGACCAAATGACTGAAATTTCTCCATCAACAACAGCTAAAAATCCCCATAGTACAACCATAGGATCTATTACTGTTGCATTACCTTCTATTACACTTAGTAAGCCCAAGACAAGTAAGGCTTGGGTTTCCAAATGTAACTAATCATTTTCTTTGTGCAGGAACAACTCAAGACAAAGAGGAATGTCTGGATAATTGACAGTGGCTGTTCTAGGCACATGACAGGCAATAGGTCTCTACTCCATAATTTTGAGAGAATTGATGGAGGACCAGTTGCTTTTGGAGGACATGAAGGTGGCTACATTTCTGGAAGGGGCAAGGTCACAAATGGTAAGCTCAGCATCGAGAAGGTAAACTTTGTTAAGGAGCTTGGGTACAATATCTGAGTGTATCCCAATTTTGTGATTAGAGTCATAACATGCTCTTTACTGAGCATGAGTGCATTGTTCTCAAGCCAGGAGTGGTCATTCCTCATGAGCATATCCTGCTCAGAGCCCCCAGGAAAGGGAACATGTACAAGATGGATTTGCAAGAAACATATCCTTCTGGAGAAGTTTCATGCTTTCTATATAAAGCAAATAGTGATGAGTCTTTCCTATGGCATAAAAGAATGTGCCATGTAAACTTTAAAAACATAAATAATTGATTAAACATGATCTGGTAACTGGAATGCCAAAGAAAGAGTTTACAAGTGATGATCTTTGTGTTGCATGCCTGAAAGGGAAGCAACACAAGGTATCTCACAAGCCTAAGGAAAAGAACTCCATCACTACTCCCCTACACTTGTTACATATGGATCTCTTTGGCCCCACCAGTGTAATGAGTTTAGGAAGGACCTCTTACTGTTTGGTGATCACAGATGACTTTACAAGATTCACTTGGGTCTTTTTCCTTAGAACTAAGGATGAAACCCCTGGGATTCTGAAGAATTTCATCTTAAAAGTTGAGAATCAATGTGATCATAAGGTCAAAACCATAAGATGTGATCAAGGAACTGAATTCAAGAACCAAATCCTTGATACATTTTGTGATGAAAAAGGTATTACAAGACAATATAGTGCTCCCAGGACTCCTCAGCAAAACGGAGTTGCTGAGAGGAGAAACAGGACACTTATTGAAGCTGCAAGAACTATGTTGTCTGACTCTAAACTGCCTATCACCTTCTGGGCAGAGGCAGTAATACTGCTTTCTATGTGCAGAACAAAGTTTTAGTGGTTAAGACACATGGTAAGACCCCTTATAAACTTTGGCACAAGAGGAAACCTTTCATTGGTTTTCTCAGGTCATTTGGATGTCCCTGCACCATCTTGAATACCAAAGATCAAATCGCCAAGTTTGCTGAGAAATCAGACGATGGACACTTCATTGGATACTCCTCTCAAGCTAAAGCTTATAGAGTATATAATCTTAGAACTAGAATAGTTGAGGAGTCAGCCAATGTGACTTTCAATGAACACACACCATGTGTTGCTGGTTCAGGTCCGGATTGGCTGTTTGATCTTGATTTAGTTACCAACTGTTTTAACAAATCTTGTGAGCATGTTTCAGGATCTGCAGAAAATTAAATACAGGTGATCCTGACCCAAGATTTAAGCTAGGAAGATCTTCAAGTCATACATCTTCAGCTCTAGTTGAAACTACTTCAACAAATGAAGTTTCTATCAGCACAACAATGACAAATTCAGCTGATACATCTGGTATGCCTTCAAATTCCAGCTCAGAGGCTTCTCAACCAGATAAAGATACCTCAATTGTAGAAGACAACAATGGTGATGGTGATAGTGATCAGGAATTTCTTGATGCTAATAACCATAGCATAGATGACAACATCAATGATATCACACACTCATGGATCAAGTTAATTTTGATAAGTGTGATAATGTGGAGGGTAAATCTTAAGCCCAGATCTAAATTTCTCAAATTTGATCTCTCTCAGCAACTTGCTGTGATCCCTCAGCTAAGGATCCACAGGTCTCACCCCACCACAAACATCATGGAGATGTTGACACAGGTAAGAACAAGAGGACAAACTCATGAAGCAAATATTTGTCTTCACTCTTGTTTCTTATCTCAGATAGAGCCAAAGAAAGTTGATGAAGCTCTAAAGGATGGAAGTTGGGTTGAAGCTATGCAACAAGAGCTGCTTCAATTCAAAAGCCGAAAGTTTGGAACCTTTGTCCACTTCCTCATGGGAAGAGTACCATTGGAACCAAATGGGTTTTTAGGAATAAGAAGGATGATAGAGGAATCATCATCAAGAACAAGGCAAGACTAGTTGTTCAAGGATACACACAAGAAGAAGGGATTTACTACACTGATGTCTTTGCTCCTGTAGCGAGACTACAAGCTGTTAGGATATTCCTGGCATTTGCTGCATCCAAGAACTTCAAAGTCTATCAACTTGATGTAAAGTGTGCTTTCTTATATGGAGTGATTGATGAGGAGGTTTATGTCAAACAACCACCTGGTTTTGTAGACCCTAATCATCCTGATTATGTCTGCAAGCTTGACAAAGCTCTTTATGGGCTGCATCAAGCACCCATGAAGTGGTATGAGACACTTTCTGAGTATCTCTGTAAACATGGTTACAGGAGAGGTGCTATAGATGGAACTCTCTTCATCAAAGGACAGGGAAATGACTTATTGCTGGTTCAAGTATATGTAGATGACATCATCTTTGGTTCAACCAATCCAAAGCTCTGTAAAGACTTTGAGAAGCTGATGAAAGACAGATTTGAAATGAGTTCAATGGAGAACTCAACTTCTTTCTGGGAATTCAAGTGAAGCAGGTTGAGGATGGCATCTTCATAAGTTAGTCAAAGTATGTTCAAGACATAATCAAGAGGTTCAACATGACTGATTGTAAGATTGCTAAGACACCCATAGCCAAAACCACTCCCTTGGTCCAGATCTTAAGGGACAGTGTGTAGATGAACACTTATACAGGGCTATGATTGGGTCTCTTATGTATCTTACAGCTAGCAGGCCTGATATCATGTTTGCTACATGTATTTGTGCAAGATATCAAGCCAACCCTAAGATGTCTCACTTAACCACTGTGAAAAGAATTTTAAGATACCTCAAAGGCTTCAACACTTGGTCTATGGTATCCAAAGAATCCTAATTTCAATCTGTATGCCTATACAGACAGTGATTATGGTGGTTGCAACATGACTGCAAAGTCTACATCTGGGGGATGTCAATTCCTTGGTGGAAGGATTGTCTCATGGCAATGCAAGAAACAATCCTGTGTGTCTGCATCAACTGCTGAGGCTGAATACATTGCTGCTGCAAGCTGCTGTGCTCAAGTGCTTTGGATTCAAAATCAGATGCTGGACTATGGATTTAACTTCAAAGAGACTCCTATCCACATAGACAACAATAGTGCTATCTCTATCACTGAAACCCTATGCAGCACTCAAGGACCAAACACATCAACATCAGGTATCATTTAATAGAGATAATTATGAAAAGGATTAATTAAACTTGTCAAGGTTCACACAGATGACCAATATGCTGATTGTTTACAAAGACTTTTGATGAACAAAGACTTAAATATCTAATATCAGCTATTGGAATGATCAACCTTGAGTAAATTTTTCTTAAAACTAATTCTTATTATTTCTTAAAAATGTGTGTTCTAAGTTGTCTAGTCAATCATCTTCATAAGCTCATGTTTTTCCTTGGATTGGAAGATTTTCTTTAGATTAATTGATGATTTTATACTTCGGAAGTTATTCATTTTAACTTCGAAGAAAATCACATCTTCAAAATATTTAACTATCTAAGAAATTTATCTTCGGAAGACATTTCAATTTTATCTTCCGAAGCTTAAATAGTTATCTTAGACACTTACTTATTTTCAGGACCATTTCCTTCCGAAGCAATAATTAACTCTCGGAAGCTATATTGATCCCTATACAAAGCTTTTAAGTCTTAAAATTTTCTTCCGAAGCAAAATCATCAAATACTCTCAGGAATTCTTCCGAAGTCATTTTAGCTTCAGAAGCTTTTTTCATTAAAACTTCCGAAGATAATTTACCTTCGGAAGCTTTTCGAATTCCAAGAAAACTACTTTTTGAGCAAAAGAACTACTTTTCAGAGGTGGGACCGACGTTCGGATTTCAAAGTTTATCCTCTTTCATTAAACTTTATCTCAAACCCCTCTCTCTCATATAAACCCAACGGTTCCCCTCTTCTCTCTCATCTGCTTTTCATCCAAACCTCAACCCAAATCTTCTCTCTGAAATTTCTTCTTCATCTCTAAGCTACCTCACAATGGCTAACCTTGCTCACAGAAATGATCCCAACTTTACCATGCAGCTACACACAACATAATCAAGTTGCTCTGTTATGCTCTGAGAAAGATCCTCATTTCTCAGAGGTTTGCCGTTTCTTGTCTCTGTCTCACTACTTCACCTCCCTAACCATTGATCCTCCACTCTATGAGGATCAGTTGCTTGAATTCTGGAAGACCTGCCAAGAGGTCATTATGGACGGGGAGAAGGCACTGTCTGCCATAGTGCAAGGGAGAACAATCTTCATCACTCCGGCCATCATCACCGACATCTTCAGCTGGATGATGAAGAAGGTGAGGTGTTCTTCCCAAAGGAAGCTGTAAATCATTCCTTTGAGCAGATGGGCTACGAAGGAGATTTCTCTGTAAAGACCTTCAGGAAAGGGAAGGTCTCATCCCAGTGGAAATACCTGCTCCACGTGGTTATCCACAGCTTATCAAACAAGCATGGTGGATGGGACCAGATTCCTGAGGATCTCTCCTTTATAGTTTATGGAATGGTTCAGGGGGTCAAGTTCAGGTATTCACAATTTGTTTATACTAATTTACTTGCAAACTTAGACTCCTTAGAGTATTACATGTTTCCTAGATATGTTCAACACATTCTCACTTTGAACTGGGCTCACAGTTGAGGGAAACAAGTAATATTCTTAAATTGGGACAGATGAAGCCCGACATCTTTAAAATAATGAAGAAGCCCACTATAGGCTTCTTAGGGGTAGAAACAACCCTAGTCCCAAAAATGTTAGAGCTCATTGCTCAAGGTGACAACCTAGCAGCACAAGCTAGTTTGAACCCACACCTGCTGCTTTCCAACCATCTACACAGCCCCAAATATCCATCACCTACCAAAGAAAATACAAACAAACCCCTGCTCAGACTATTCAGTCTGAGGAGGCACCCATATACTCACTCATACAGGAAGAAGTGGATACTGGAGCTCCCACTTCTCCTGAGGAGCAGACCACTCCCATTTTTCCAAGAATCAATGCTGAGGTTCCTCATGCTCAGCCTGATGAGCTCACTAGCCCAACAGCCTTAAGCCTTCACTCTGAGTCTCAACACTCAAGTGAACAACTTTCAAGGGACAGCTACCATCCCCAGCCTTTGGATCTCAACCAACCAATTCCCACCTATCCTTCTATACTGATGAAGACTTAGGATTCGTGTACCGTGAGTCTCTCTTCCCATCCCCTACTCAAAGAGAGATGAGTACCTCTGACTCTCCTGAGTCTATCCCATATCAGTCACCAATTACTGAGGTGGACACTTATGAACTTGTTCAGGATGTCCATATGGAAGAGGCTCTCACTTTTGAAAGTGATTACATTATTAAGACCTCCACCATGGCAACTCAGCTCCCTGGCATCTCAACTGAGGCTGCCAGTGAGCAGAGGAAAACCAGCAGCCAAGAAACTCAAGCTGGTGGTGAGCGAGAGGACTTTGGTCCAATCATCTCATCCCCCACTGATTCTTCTGATGAGATGAGGGGAATTTGAGACTAAAGGTGCAAAAATTGTCAAAAACATGTACCTATTTAGTCTCTAAGGTTAGTCACTTGGAATCTCAGGTGACTACCTTACAAAACCAGGTCCATGATCAGCAACTTCAGATTTCATATCTGCAGGAAAAACTAGCTGAGAGACCTTTAAGGAAAACTCAACCAGGAACACAAGAACGTGTGGAAGTAATTGACTTATCCTCCAGCTCACCTATGCAAGTGGGTGCTGCTACCAAAAAGGGGGAGAAAGTTGTTACAACCACAGAACCTGGGAGTTCTTCAAAGAGAATGGACATAGAGGACTCACCATCCTCACTTGCTGTTGTGCATTCTCAGCAACTTTCTCAATTCACATTAATGTGGACTCTATAGACTCAATCATCAGGAGTCTCTTTGAGGAAGGTATACCAAGGGCTGTCTCATCTCCACCACAAGGAACTGGCAACTACATCATAAGGTGAGGTATGATGAGATAGAAGAGCCCTTATACTTCACAGAGTTCAAGGCCAACAGAAGTTTTTCAGTTCCAAAGCCTGAGCTTCTATGAAAGACTGGATTTAGTCAACATGCCACTTGTCAATCCAGCAATTCAAGACAAGCTGACAGGCTGGCTCAAAGAATCCAAGAAAGGATCCTTGCAGAGTTCTCTCTAAGAAGGAGACATAGGCAATCAGGCAATGTCATCGGTCAACTAGATGTTGAGGTGGACCCTAAGATTAGCTTCATAGGGGAAACCTTGACTGAAGGCCCAGTGGCAGAACCTGAGACCCCTGTCTCTCATCAACAACTGCTGCAGAGGTCCAAACTCCATCTGAAACACCTGCTGGTGAAGGTGTTTCTCAGCCTCTCTCTGGCCAGAGCAT
>JACCIX010001028.1:75000-82281 GCA_025506515.1 Flaveria trinervia
CACGCGGCCCTTTCGCAATAACTTTTGAGCTTTCATATACGAGATGATGCCTATCACAGCACCACTCCTATCACCTTTGACGGTAAGAACTTGATCACCAACCGGGATCCGTATAATCTTCTCGTGACATATGACTTCCGCTTGCTTGCTAGAGAGCCAATCCATGCCTATCACAACATCAAAACTCCCCAGCGTAACAGGATGAGATCTATCGAAAGTATGACTAGCAAGTTCTATCCTACAGTCCTTAAGGATATGCGTTACATGGATTTGTTTACCGTCGGCTAATTCCACAGTGTACTTAGATTCTAAAGCAGAGGGTATATCACTTAAAAGACTACAGAATTTTAAGGACACAAAACTCCTATCGGCTCCAGTATCAAATAGTACTGTAGCAAAACAACCATTAACGGGGAATCTACCAGTAACAGTTGTGGGATCATTTAGAGCCTCACCTGAGCCAATGACGAAGGCTCTCCCTTTGGCTCCATCTTTATTGCCGCCATTTCCAGTGCCATTTCCACCATTGTTGTTATTATTACCATTGTTGTTGTTGTTCCCATGATTGTTGGTGTTGTTGTTGTTGTTGTTGCCATTTCTGTTCCTTCTTAGTTGTGGGCAGTTTCGCTTGTAATGCCCTTCTTTCCCACACTCAAAACAACCCTTGGGGGTTTCTTGAGATTGTTGTGGCCTCTTCAGTAGTTCACCATGGCAATCCTTCGCAGCGTGCCCAATCTTCCCACAACGCTGACACTTGAAGCTATCACACCGTCCCACATGGTGGTAGTTACATCGTGGGCATTTGGGATGTCTGCCGCCGTAACCGCTGGGTCCTTGGTTATTTGGGACAGTTTGGTTGAAATTTCGGTTATTATCGAACCGCCGCCGCTGCTGCTGAACTGGCTGTTGCTGCTGTTGGGATTGTTGTTGACCGCCAGACGATGATGATGATGATTTGTTATTGCTGTTGCTGGGAGCATCCCACTTCCTTTGTTGTCGGGCACGCTCACCACAGCGCCCCGTTTGGGTAACCGCCCTTGCTCTACCGCCTGATCAGTAAGTTTATGGGCAATTTGGATGGCCTGCTGAATCGTAGTCGGGTTAGAAGCTGTTACCATACTTTGGATTTCAGGCACCAATCCTCGTATGTAGTGCTCAATTCTCTTATGTGTCTCATTAACCATTCCTGGACATAATGTAGCCAACTCATGAGTACGGGTCGTGTAAGCCTCAATTTCTGAACCCTTCATCTTGAGTTGCCAGAATTCCATCTCCAACTTTTGCACCTCGTTTCGAGGACAGTACTCTCGATCATCATATCCTTGAACTCATTCCAGGGGAGTCCATTTGCCATCGCTTGTCCAAGCATCTGGACTTGCGCGTTCCACCAAGACAGGGCAGCACCCTCCGAAGTCCTGGTGGCATACTTTTACTTGATCCGCCGGTGGACAATTACATTTGGAGAAAACGGACTCAGTCTTCTCGAACCAGCGTACAAGCCCTACAGCACCCTCTGTACCGCTGTAGGTGTGTGGTTTACAGTCCATGAAGGACTTGTATGTACACACTGGTGGTCCTGTTTTAACACAACACACATTAATCAAACATCCCCTACAGTTATAAAGGATATCAGATTTGTTTTTCTGTCATTGTTTACCTGCTAGCTGACCCGCGTGGGCAGCAGCCACTGCCGCCTGAACATGCTCATTAATTAGAGCAGCCAATTCTGCAGGAGTCATGTTATAGCACCACCACCCTGTTCTCCGGTGCCACGTCCACGTCCGCGTCCACGACCACGTCCACGTCAACGTCCACGAGCGTCCATTCTTTTCACTTTATATTCACAATACAATAATGAGTAACATCATACACATTTAACCCATTGAAGCGTAGTAAACAGTAAATGAAAGGAATAACGTATCATCACAACCACAACATTCATAACAAAAATAATAACCAAAGTAAATAAATTGCAATAAGTCACAATGTATTTAGCAATGTCAAAATTGAAGTTTTGTCATTCGTGTGGGGAAACAACCCTTCCCACATAGGTTTCAAAAAGAAGACACTACGTAGTCTAAGTCATGTAAAGAAGTCAATCGACAATGTCTGACCCATCACTATCATCCTCCATCTCCTCCGGTTCCTCTTCCTCGGGTCCCTCCTCGGGATCCTCCTCATCCTCAGAGTCTGCTGCAGGAGCAGGAGCTATAGCAATCTGGAGTGCTGCTAGTTGAGCTTCTAATATGGAAATCCTATTATCGGCTATGGCGTCCCGCTGTTCACGAGCAGTCACGCGTCCTTGAAGTGCCATAACACCATCTTGCATATGATGACAACCGTTCAGCGTCTTCCCGTGTTCTTCCTTGAGTTCGTCCAATTGATGTCTCAGGTTGTACACCTCTTGCTGTAGTGTACAGACATCACCCGTGAGTCGTCTTACACGATGCTGTTCAGTATCCAGTGCAGCCATTAGTGCAGCAATCAGTTGCTCATTGCACTGCGCCGTTCGTGGAAGTGAAAGCATGGGTTGATTGGCATTATTCCTAGTCCTTGGCTTTAGGACAGGTACGCGCTCCCTAAACATAATGTGGTCAACAAACCTAGGATAAGAACGCCAGTCTCGCGGAGGGTCACGCTTCATCAATGCGAATGGTTGATCCCAGTCAATCTCCTCTCGGGGATAAGCCAGTCGGGGCCAATCGAATCCATCATCAGGTACAGGTGCGGGAGGTGGGGATTTAGATCGTGTAGGTGATTCGGGTCGTTTACCCGGAGCTCTTGAAGACGATGCCATGCTGCAGAGAGTGTGACGTGTATGCCAATGAGTATACAGTAATGCGAGTAAGGCACAGGTAACTAATTAACTGTGTGTGGTTATAGTCTAGTGTGTATGCAACCTAGTTCCCTATAACCAATGGCTCTGATACCAATCTGTCACACCCTCAAAATCCACTTGCGGAGTTTTACCGCGAGGCGTGTGAACAAACCAGGATCACAGTCAATAGTTACTCAGAACGACTCTAAATGCCATAATTTAAACAAAATCAACCAAAATACAAACTTTAAACAATGCGGAAGCGTTTTTGAAAAAACCCAAGTCAATAAAGTATAACTATGGCAAAACAAGTGCCAACCCAAAAAGTAAACTATAATTGTTAAAATGTCAAATTGTCTTGAAGCATAGTGTCTTAAAATGCAATGAACCGTGCAGTGCTCCTATGGCAAGCAAGCTAAGGACCTGAGAAAAGCATACTAAAATGTCAACATAGGTTGGTGAGTTCAAGAGTTTGAGTTCAATAAACATGTAAACAGTTGTGATATATAAGCAGTGCATGGTAATAGATAGCTAGTCTATTATCAGTAAATATTAATACATAGTGATTTTGCAATTGAAGCTGACTGTGATAGTTGTTGCCTCCTGTCACGACTTACCATGTCGTGACAATGTTCAATAGGACAAATTGCACCCGGTTGACCTCGAGTCACACAGGTGGGGCTCGTCAGACCCAGTAGTACTACCCAAGTTTCCCCGCTATTAAATATTAACAATTCAAAAGTGTGAGGACTTTTCCCATGGTAACCAGCTATATTAATATTATACACAACTTAAATAATAAAAGCGTTCGTATAAATACCAGTATGCTATCTCCCCCAAAGAGATTAAGTAAAGAGTGGGGCATGAACTCACCTGATGTATGCAAAGGTACTTAGGGTTTATTTTGAGAAACGAGAGGATAGCCAACCTTCACAGGTTACCTAGATCATGTGAGTACATAAGTACGTGTAAATAAAAGACATGTGAAACCCTAATCATACCAAAACCAAGACTCAAGCTTCCAGAAAAATAGACACGTTTGACCTAGTTGACCCGTTTGACCCGTTGGTGACATTATGAGTTATAATTCAAATAAAGCCAATGAGCACATACAACATACATGATTAACATTCAAAAAGTATCATACGTATGCTATATCAACCAGGTGTATCACTTAGATCATCATACAATCAAGTACTATACAAGTCATGCGAATCTAGAACATTAACATATTCATTAGTTATAATACAACTAACACGTCACACAAAGTTCAACCATTCATCACATGCCATGTGAAGCCACTCACGACTTCACATCCTAAACCCTGCCAATCCTACTAAGTAGGGGCCTCAGATCCGCACGCGTGTATAATAATCATAACCATATTCTTTAAGCATATGCATTGCATTCACAACATCACAACAATCAATTACCAGACCCAAGCATGATGTCCTACTACTACACAACATCCAAACCATACATGATCACCAAAGTCCAAATATCACTCATGATTATCCAAGCATGCCATACAACTAATTTAACACGTTCTATCACACTAGAATCTATCCTTGAACATAATAGCAGGCTCCTAACATCCCAACATGGTCATAACATCATACTTCAACGTTTACACAAATAAAGTTTCCCTTTTGGGAAAGAATATCCCAAAATCTATCAAACATCCAAAGCATACATGAATTCATCAATAATATACCAATTCAAGCTCATACTAACATCTAAGCATAATCAACCACATCCAAACATCATAATTCACCAAATCATATCCAAAAGTTACTATCTTTAGTAATGTATGAACTATAACACGTGTTTCTTGAATTCCCAATGATCACAACATCAATCTAACATCTAATTATCACCATGAACACATCCATAACATCATAACATCCATAGTTCAACATTTCATGCAAATAAAGTTACTATTATTAGTAACCTATGAACATCAACCCTAAATCATCGATTTCTTGCATTCATGATTCCTAACATTCATACAACTTATTAATCACCACACATTCATCAAACAACCATCAT
This sequence comes from Flaveria trinervia, assembly GCA_025506515.1. Lineage (NCBI taxonomy): Eukaryota > Viridiplantae > Streptophyta > Magnoliopsida > Asterales > Asteraceae > Flaveria > Flaveria trinervia. Next base: position 79,868 of record JACCIX010001028.1, read on the forward strand.
TCATCCATAATCATGCCCAAAATCGAATTAGGGTTTGACTAGAATCAAACCCATGATTAAACCACTAAAAACATGTAATTCATCCATGATCGACGTTAACTAACATGTATTCACCTAACTAACATATAAACATCATCAAACAACATCCAATTCGACCTAATAAGGATCAATTTCGAATCTAAGGTTCGGCCATAATGAAGAACATCACAAAACATGAAAAATCTAACCTTTAAACTTGTAATTGCTTGAAATTGATGCTTCCTATTGTTTATATATCTTGTAATCGAACCAAAATCACACGAAATGCTTGTTCTTGGCTGATTTTCGAAGATGGAGAGGGACAAGAGGGAGGTCGCGGCCGCTTTTTGGGGGTTTAGGGTTTTTTTGTTTTATTTAATTCAATTTTACATATTTACCCTTTTAACCCTTGTAATTTGTATTTTATAAAAATTATCTTTTAATTCTTTTTAACGTGCTTTTAACTTAATTTTTATAAATTATCTTTTAATTCTTTTTAACGTGCTTTAACTAATAATATAATATATAACCATGAAACATTATATATTTATCTCTATAAAAACACAGACATACGAATAAATAGGCACGTTTCCGCGTTACGCGATAAATTCTTTAAGTAACCGTTTATAAATGTGTAAACACATAACCTAACCCAATATTCACATAATCACTTAGATTCACATCAAATTAACATTATTCATTATTATTAGGTCACCAACGTTAAACGACAACTAGTGTGTGCTCACGACACGTGTATACAAGACTTAACGGAACTAACGGAGTTTGGTAACGGAAATTTACCGGATGTCACATTATCCCCATGTTGAAAGAATTTTCGTCCCGAAAATTGCGTTACATGGTGAGAGTGTTCCATCACTGGTTTCCATCACTGGTCTACTGCATTGGCACACAGAAATCGAAATCGAGTGAGTTTTGGATGAGTTGTCACATCATCCCCATGTTGAAAGAAATTTCGTCCCGAAATTTAAATCAATACCTTCGTCTGCTGGCATCGTCCCTTCGAATAGTTGAGGGTACTTAAGCTTCATTTGATCTTCCCGTTCCCATGTGAATTCCGGTCCACGTCGCGAATTCCAACGGATTTTAACAATAGGTATCTTGCTTTGCTTAAGTGTTTTCACCTCACGGTCCATCACCTCCACTGGTTTCTCAATAAAACGCAATTGTTCATCCACTTGAATTTCTTCTAGTGGCACGACCGTCGTTTCATCAGTTATGCACTTCTTCAAGTTTGACACGTGAAATACATCATGAATTCCACTTAGCGAATCAGGTAGGGCTAATCGATAGGCTACTGGACCTATTCTTTCCACTATCTCAAATGGTCCAACGTACCTCGGATTTAGTTTCCCTCGTTTACCAAACCGAACTACGCCTTTCCATGGTGAAACTTTCAACAAAACCTTGTCACCAACCTGAAACTCTAAAGGTTTCCGTCTCTTGTCAGCATAACTCTTTTGCTTGTCCCGCGCTGCAGCCATACGGTTCCGTATCTGTATAATTTTCTCAGTCGTCTCATGAATTAACTCGGGACCTGTTATCTGACTATCACCAATTTCTGCCCAGCAAACCGGTGATCGACATTTTCTCCCGTACAACGCCTCGAAAGGTGCTGCCTGTATACTAGTGTGATAACTGTTGTTATAAGAAAACTCCACCAATGGCAGGTGAATTTCCCAGTTATTCCCGAAGTCAATCACACAAGCACGTAGCATATCCTCCAACGTCTGTATAGTACGCTCACTCTGACCATCCGTCTGTGGATGATATGCAGTACTCATATCCAAACGTGTACACAAGGATTTCTGCAATGATTGCCAGAAATGTGACGTGAAACGAGCGTCACGGTCAGAGATAATTGAGATCGGTACCCCCCGTGTCTCGAAACGATCTCCTTGAGGTACAGGCGAGTTAACTTCTCCATCTTGTCGGTTTCCTTTATTGCAAGGAAATGAGCAGACTTTGTCAATCGATCCACAATAACCCATATCGTGTCACAACCAGTACTAGTCCGGGGTAGCTTAGTAATAAAGTCCATGGAGATTTGTTCCCATTTCCACATTGGAATCTCGGGTTGTTGTAATAGTCCGGATGGTTTTTGATATTCCACTTTCACCTTCGAGCAGGTCAAACATTTGCTCACGTACGTAGCTACATCCGCTTTCATGTTAGGCCACCAATAGTGAGCCTTTAGGTCATGATACATCTTGTCGGATCCAGGATGTATAGAATACTTAGATTTGTGTGCCTCGCTCATAACTAAATCTCTCAGATTTCCATGAACAGGCACCCAAAGTCTATCCATGAAATACCGAATTCCATCCTTTTTCACCACTAGCTGCTTATCCATTCCCCTTAACAATTCAGAACCAATA
>JACCIX010000945.1:0-82130 GCA_025506515.1 Flaveria trinervia
GTTGTTGTAAACAGCTGAAGACTTGGTGTTAGTCATCAGTAGTTTTATAAAAACTACTGAAGACATGGTTTTGCTTCAGTTGTTTAGAATGAAACAGCAGTTGTAGAAACAAGTGAAGAGAAAGTTCTCTTCAGTAGTTTTCGTCAATTCATAGCCTGTCAGCTGTTTCATACTGTCCTCAACACTTACTCATCAGACTTTGCATCTGCCTTTCAGGTGTTTCATAGGACGTCAGTACTTATCTGTTTGTACTGATTTCAGTAGTTGTAACTACATCAGTAGTTGTAACTACATCAGTGGTTTAGAACAGATAAAGTACTTCAGTACTCGTGAGGCATTTAGCCGTCAGTAGTTATAAAACTACTGAAGGTGAAAGAACTCATCAGTACTTATATGTGACATGGTTACCAATGATCACTAGTAATTATTACTGAAATCATCAGCAGTCTTATTCTAGCTGCAACATACCAAGCCGTAACACAAGGTTTTGGAAAGTAGAACTATCCAAAGGCTTAGTAAAAATATCTGCAACCTTATTAGCACTAGGCACAAACTTAGGATCAATCAGACCTTTTTCAAAACACCCGAATAAAGTGATGTCTGATCTCTATATGTTTGGTCCTAGAGTGCTGGACTGGATTTTTTACAATACACAGAGCTGAAGCACTATCCATTAATAATGGAGTCTTAGTCTCTGTAATGCCATAATCCAGAAGTTGGTTCTTAAGCCAGAGTACCTGAGAAGTGCAACTTGCAGCAGCAATGTACTCGGCCTCAGCAGTTGATGTAGCAACAGATGTTTGTTTCTTACTCTGCTAAGAAATCAAACAGTTTCCTAGGAATTGACAACCACCAGAAGTTGACTTTCTAGTTAACTTGCACCCTGCATAGTCACTATCTGAAAAAGCAACTAATTTGCAAGAGTGTCTAGTGGAATACCATAACCCAGAGATTGGTACCTTGCAAATATCTAAGATTCTCTTGACTGCAATCAAATGAGACTCTTTAGGAGCAGCCTGAAATCTAGCACAAACACATGTAGCAAACATAATATCTGGTCTAGAAGCGGTTAATACATCAAGGACCCATCATACATCTGTAAAGTGTTTCATCAACAGCTTTACCTTTCTGATCAGCATCCAGTTGTGTGTGTTGCACATGGGAGTAGAACAGGGCTTACAGTTTTGTAAATCAAACTTATTCAAAAGATCTTTTGTATATTTTGACTGATGAATAAAGGTTCCATCAGCCTTTTGTTTAATTTGCAAGCCTAGAAAGAACTGTAATTCTCCCATTGCACTCATTTCAACCTCTTTTTCATTAATGTTGTAAAATCATCACACAACTGGGGATCAGAGGATGCAAAAATGATATCATCAACATAAATCTGAGCAAGTAGCTTATGCTGATCCACCTTCTTATAAACAAAGTTTTATCAATGGAGCCTCTAGTGAAATTATTCTTAAGAAGAAAAGTGGAAAGTGTCTCATACCAGGCTCTAGGAGCTTGTTTCAACCCATAAAGAGCCTTATCAAGTTTATACACCCATTCAGGATGTTTATTATCCTCAAAACCTGGTGGTTGACACACATAAACTTCTTCTTTTATTTTACCATATAAAAATGCACTTTTGACATCCATTTGAAAAACTTTAAGATTGTGGAATGCAGCATAGGCTAAAACAATCTGATTGCCTCTAGTCTGGCTACAGGGGCAAAGGTTTCATCAATACCTTCTTCTTGTGAAAACCCTGTACAACCAGTCTAGCCTTGTTCTTAACAATAAGCCCATTTTCATCAGTTTTATTCCTAAACACCCATTAGTGCCTATTGCACACTTACCTGGGGGAAGAGGAACCAGTTCCCACACTTGCTGTTTCTTGAACTGAAGTAGCTCAAGCTGCATGGCTTCAACCCATCCATTGTCTCTCAAAGCAACATGGTAGTTCTTTGGCTCTAGCTGACTGATGAAGAGAGCATAGAAGCAGAAGTTAGACAATTGACTTCTTGTTGAAACACCAGCATTGATATCACCAATAATCTGAGACATTGGGTGATTCTTCAGTTCTTGATAAACAATGAGATCTGTGCAAGTGTTTGTAGGACCTTCAGCAGCAGCAGATGTTGATGCAGACTCTTGAAACCAAGAATTAGATGGTAACTCAAAAGATGTAGAGGAATCAGAGATCTCATCAACATTTGTTATGGATGGAACTGCTGAAGCTACAGGAACATCAAATTTAGCAGACACAGGCAGTTGGTCACTAAACTTGAATAGGTGAGTATTGATATTATCATCATCATCATCAATACCACCAGGTGGAAGACATGCTGCAGAAGATGATTTATCCACATGATCTGCAACAACTGGAGGTTGATAAGGAACATATTGCAGTATGTCCAAATCAAACAACTCCACAGGGTTTTGTGGAATCTTGACCGTAGGAGATTCATTAAACTTCTCATGCAAAGTTTCTTCAACTATCTTTGTTCTGCAGTTGAAGACTCTGTATGCCCTCCAAGTAGATGAATAACCAACAAAATACCCTGCATCCACCTTAGGATCAAATTTTTGGAGTTGATCCTTTGGGTTGAGAATAAACAGGGACACCCAAATGCTTTGAAAAATGAAATAAGAGGAGCCAAGTGATGGAGAACTTCATATGGAGTCTTCATCAACCTCTGATTTACTAAGACTCTATTCTGCACATAGCAAGCTGTGTTAACAGCTTCAGCCCAAAAGGTCAGTAGCAAACCACAGCATGGACCTTGCAGCTTCAATTAGGGTCCTGTTCTTTCTCTCCACTACTCCATTTTGTTCTGGAGTCCTTGGGATGCTAAACTGCCTTTTGATTCCCTTTGATAGATAGAAGTCATCAAGTGTATGGTTTCTGAATTCAGTTCCATTGTCACTCCTAATACACTTGACTGAAGGGAAGACTGCTTCTCAATATACAACACAAAGTGAATAATCTTCTGAGCAACCTCATCCTTTGAATGTAGAAAAAAAGTCCATACAAATCTGGAGCAATCATCCACAATTACCAGACAGTATTTCTTCTTTGCCATGCTCATTACTCTCACAGGACAAAATAGATCCATATGCAGGAATTGCAAGCAGGCAGTGGACTTAGGCTCTTCAATAGGAGGGAATGAGACTTTGTGCTGTTTTCCTTTTAAACAGCAGTGCAGGTTTCATCACAGTGGAACTCCTTTATTGGTAAGCCTCTGACTAAACTATTGTGGGTAAGCTGATTCATGTTTTTGAAATTAACATGACCCAGCCTTCTATGCCACAGTTTAGATTCTTGAGAAGAGGCTTTGGAAAATAGGCAAGGATTGCCTTTGAGATCTATTTTCTTGGAAAGATCTAAGGCATACACTCTTCCTGTCCTGTTGGCTCTTAAGAGGTGTGATCATCCAATGCCTTATCAATCAAATGCAGAACTTTGGATGACAGAATCCTACAGTTCTGACTGGTGAAAAGAGCAACATGGCCTTTATCACACATTTGACTGACACTCAAGAGATTGTACTTGAGATTTTCCACATGATTAACATCATCAAATTTGATTTCTCCATTGGAGACAAAGCCATTCCAATGATGTAACCCCTAGCATCATTGCCAAAAGAAACAAACCCCTTCTTTCCTTGAGACTAGTCATGAAGAAGAGAGCTGTTCCCAGTCATGTGCATAGATCCCCCACTGTCTACATACCAGATGCTACTTTGGCATGTTGGAGAACCCTGCAATAATAAACAATCAGTTAGTTTTGGAGACCAAACCTTTTTGGTTTTGGGCCTGGTCTCATCAACAGATGGTAAACTAACAGGTTTATTGGAAACAACAGCCTGAGAGGAAGAAGATGGTGAAGAAGAGGAATCCTTTGGCTTGGATCTCCTTTTCTGTGGTTTCAACATAGGAGCATCTAATGGTTAACTCTTCCCATAGATGATGAACCATCATAACTAGCTGTGTCTGATTTTGTGATAAAGCTTTCAGCTCATCAACACATTGCCAGTGGAGTTTGATAAGTTCCTATGTTGCACCTTCTTCTTCTGAGCAATCTCAGCTATTACCTGTTTAACCCCTTCCTTTTTAGATTTCTTTATGGACTTAAGTTACAGGATTTGATGTTGCTGAAACACAATGTGGTCTCAAACTAAGTTTTCATTTTAACCATTTTGACTTTAATTTCCTCTTTATGTTTGAGTTTGGATCCTCTTTTGTACAAGCAATCATCTGTAAGATGATTGAACAACCCACATCTTCACATGGTTTCTTCTTCATCTTATGTTGATCATCAACTAAAGAGGATGAAGCAACTGAAGACTTGCTCTTCAGTGCTTTGGAAGCATTGTTTGCTTTCTTGACTTCCTCTTTAGTAGTCTTCAAACTCTTTCTACTGACAGTTTTCTTCTTTTCAGTACTGGCAGTAGTTGGAGTTTGAACTTCAGGTGTTAAATCTTGCTTTCTAGTCCTTTCAGGACTTTTAGAATTAACTCCTGAGTTGATCAACTCATTGATCATGTGAGTGTCAGTAGTGGAACCATCAACATCAGTTGATAGGTTCTGAGAGGGCTTAGTGCTGACTTCTACTTCTGATAGTGCTGAATCAGAAAGTAGATCACGTGATGAAATGGATTGGTTATTACTCTCACCATCAGATTCTACCTCTGCTCTGGGAGTAAAATCTGTAGGTGGAGCAGTGTGATTGTAACCAATGCCAAACTTCACATTGGAAGCAGATTGCTTACTAAGAAGCATTTCAAAACCTTTGCATGATTGTACCCATCGATCACACTCTACCTGGGTGACTGCAAGGGTTTCTTTGAGATCTTTGTACTTCTCTAGAAGTACCTCTTCCCTAGCCTTATAATCTGTGATTTGGCATTTAATTTGTAAATCTCATCATTCTTTTCATTAAGCACAGACTCAAATTCAGCTTTTCTTTTGGAAATTGTTTGTTCTAGCTCAATATTCTTGTTAATCAAGCTACATTTGCTTCTCTAATAGATGCAAATGCTGCTATACATGTTTCAGAACACAATTTGGCTTTTGCCTCAGAGGATACCTGTGATACCTTTGGTGTAGAGGCATTAGTGGATGAAGTATCAGCAGAATCCAAAGCCATAAGAGCTAGATTTCCAAAGGACTGTCACCACCATGTCGACCAGACCTGAGAACAGTTGTTCATGACCAGACAAGTCATCTGGTAAACTGCTCCAGTCAACAACTCCTGGGGTGAAGAAGCTGTGTTGTTGAGGTTGAGTTTGTTGATGAGGTTGGGAAGGTTGTGGTTCAGGCAATGCTTGTGGTTGTTGTGAAATTGGAGCTTGAACAGGATTTGGTTGAGGCATATAATAGCAGGGATAAGGATATGACATTTGACCCTGTGGAACAAAGTATGCAGGAGACCTAGGATGTGAATGATGACTAGAACCAGCAGTATGTTGCCCTCTGTTTTGTGGACTAGTACTAAGAAAAGTCACAAAGGGTGCAGAAGAGTTAGATCCAGTTGATCTACACTCTCTTGCAAAGTGTCCCAGCCTTTGGCATTTGTGACACCTCAACTTACTCTTGTCAAAACCAACTTTGGTTTTGCCAGAGAGTCCAGGAAATTTCCTGCCAGTTCTCTTATAGAACTTCTGAGATCTGATATTAATCAATGCCATTTGGCTCAGAATATCCATCTCTTCTAGATCATCATCAGCTATTCCTTTCAAATCATCCATGATGAAGCATAGATTGTCACTATTACTGCCAGAATGACTCTCAATACCAGCAAATGCATGATCAGAACTATTTGAAGAGAAATCAATATGCTCATCATAATTGCTTTCAGATGCAGCATATTCTGACTCATGACCAACCAAGGAAGTATTCCCTGGTACAAAGTCATCAGTGAGCTTTCCTGATGAGGACAGTTTCCTCTTCTGCTCTATCTCTCTTTCGAATGTAAGCAGTTTCCCATGAAGTTGGGTGAGAGATAGGCTATCCAGATTTGCACTGGAGCGTAGGACAATATTGTATGTGTCCTATCTCTCAGGCAGTGATCTGAGGAACCTGTTATTCATCTGGCTATTGGTGTATTCCTGTTTCACCATTTTCAGCTCAGAGATCAAGCAGGAAAAACGCACAAACTGTTGAGTCAGTGTCTCACCCTTCTATGAGAGAATGTCTCATACTGTTGGGCAAGGATTTCTCTGTTGTTTTCTAAGACCTCATCTGTGCCACCGAATTGTTCCTTCAGGGCATTCCAGAGATCATGAGTAGTTTCATGATGCATAAGCCCTGAATAGATTTCATTAGGCAGTGCCATGGCCAGAATTCCATGGGCTTTAGCATCAATCTCAAACAGATTCCGATCTTCATCAGAGTATTGTTCCTTCTTCTTCGGAACCATTTGATTGGTTTCTGGATTTTTCACCATAGGCTTATGTGGTCCATGTACCACAGATGTCCAACAACCTGAACTATTAACAGACAGGTGATGAAGCATTCTTTGCTGCCATATGTTATACTCGGTCCTAACCAACATCGGGGGCTTGGTTGAGGAACCAGTATTGTGAGGATCAGTAGAAGGAGTAGTCATCTCAGATTCAATCAAATTCAATTAAGCTATAACAGATTTAGAACAAAACACAACAACCAATTGAACCAAGAGAGATCTCAAAATAAATGAACGAAAGCTTCAGAAATTCAATAATCTATAACCAGTTCTTGCGAATATGCTAATTCAATCAAACATAGATATCAATTAGCAGTTTCAATGATCAATTGTTAGATAAATCAATGATTAACCAGCTCTGATACCACTGTTAGGATCAGTGATCTACGTTTGATAGATTAGAGAGTATAGCAGCGGAATTCTAACAATGAATTAGCCAATTCACAAGATAGAAAAGATATTCAATGAAGAACAAAAACAGTTATAGATAGAGAGAATTCTGCAGATATATTTCATTCAATATTCGCTTTCGTGGTAACGGAGTGTCACCCTTACAATTAGGTCGACACCTCTTATATAAGAGATGTGATGTCTGCTGATGTCACTTGATAGTGACATCTAACAGAATTATTCCAACTGAAACACAACTACTCAAGATGTCAAAACAGCTGACATCTTCTTACAAAAATACTAAGTGTTATCAGTTACTACAACTACTGAAAAACATAAAACTACTGACACTACAACGACTGAAGAACAAGCTCTTCAGTCATTTTACAAAACTACTGAAAGTAAAAACATAAAACTACTAATATCACAACTACTGAAGAAGTACTCTTCAGCTGTTGTGACAAACTACTGAAACTTCAGTACTTGGTCTTCAGACTTGAACTTCAGACGTTTCATCAGCTGATGACTTCAGTAGATGTCATCAGCTGATGTCTTCAGTCTTTGTTTTCAGACTTTGTACACCAGTTGTTGATCTTCAGCACTTGTAGACTCTTCAGCTGTTGTACTTCAGTACTTGGTCTTCAGCTTCAGCACTTGTGTTCTTCAGCTGTTGAGCTTCAACACTTTAGTCTTCAGCTGTTGAAGCCTTCAGTACTTGATCTTCAGTTGTTGAAGTCTTCAGCACTTGTCGAACTGCTCATGAAGCCTTCAGCAGTTGTTGTGATATCATGTGGGACTTAGAGGTTTTCTGATCTTGGCTCATTGGTTCTTTTGGTCCAACACATATGGACCTTAGGTTGACAAACTTCTTCCACAATGGTAGAAGGTGCACTTAGCCTCGAAACTTCTTCAGCTCCGAAATACATCAATGCTGCATCAGGGCTTGGCTGATCAAGAGAAGATCTTAATAGAAACTTGGAGAAGAGTCTGTAGAGATCTTTGACCATCGTTTGATCAATTTGCAGTTAGACTTTGGATGGCTCAGAGAAAGTTGTAATGGAGCCAAGAATTAGGAAGTTGAAGTATGGCTCTGTGGTTCCTCCGATGTTTATCTCTAAACAATCTCCCCCTTTGTGGTAGCATCATCTTGAGAGCTAGATGAGCTGGAGGAAGAGGTCAAGTAGACCTAAACAGGTACATGCCTAACAGATCTCCCAATCTATTTCTCAGCTAGTTCAGCCTTGAGATTCTCAATCTGAAGTTGCTGACCGGCAGACCTTTCTTCCAAAGTCCAAACCTTGACTTCAAGGTTTGAGACTTTAGATTGTAGGTCTTGGATGAAGATTTTCATGCTTCCCTCATCTTCTGTTGAAGAATCACAAGGAGATGAGGTAACATACCTAGTATGTTTAGCCTCACCACCAGATGTCGTTTCTTGGCACCCTGGTTTCCCTTGCTTAATGATGTCTCTTGCAGAGTCATCAAAAGGCATGGTTGCCACAGATTCAGACTTAGAAATGTTACCACTATCCATAAGGTCCATTGAGGCACCTTCTATAGTGGAAGCTAAATCTGCATGAGTCCCCTCCACATCAGTTGGACTCACCTTAATAAGGGTTTACTAATGGGGGCTAGAGATAAGAGGTCTCTCTAGGCTAGGTTGATCTTGGAAAGGGTGATGTAAATCAACTTCATTGCCATGGAGTGACGTTATTTCTTCATTAATTTTAATAGAAGGTCAGTGAAAGATAGGGAGGTTGCACCTACTAACCCAGGACCTTGGTCAATGGCTACAGGCATTGAGCCTTTGATGGGCCTGTCCCTTATTGGCTGCTTAGAGGAGTGTATATACTTACCATGAGGGCTTTCAGATTAGGTAGTGGGCTCATGGGTGTGAGACTGAGGAGACTCAAGACCGATATTGAGGTCAAAGGTGAATGATGGTGAGACCTCAGACTGAGTGGGAGCCCAATGTTCCACTCTAGCCTTTTTAGGTTGATCAGGAGGAGCTTGTTCAAGAAGAGTAGATTGAAGAAGATTTTGTTTGGGGCGTCTTTTGTAGGTGATGGTGATGGGAGGAGAAGGTGAAATTGGCATTGTGGGGGCGGTTGCCGATGTGGGTTCATCACCTGTGGGTTCAACAGGGATGTAACGAGGAGCTATTTGCTCTGTCATACTAGGAGGTAAAAAGTGAAAGTTCTAGTGAAGTCGGTGGATACCTTCTTCAGTGTCTTGAAGATGGTTGGCCTAATGTGAGGAACAATTAGAGTGGCTGCACAGACAAGCCGACTCTGGTCCAGCTCACAGTTGATAATGTGCTGAAGAAATATGGGATACATAAAGAATGTTTCCCTTTATAGATTTCCAATGAGATTAGTGAGCATAAATCTTGAGTAGTTGAAGAGGAGGCCTCTCACCAATCCATGAACTAAGCACCCTAGTTCATATAGGATTTCGTCCTATCCCCTAAATTTGTTTGACAGACGGTGAAGGACAATGTGTAGGAGGAACTTCCAGAAGTAGGAGAAGTTGAATTTGTAGACAGTCGATCTGCTCACGTCTCCACCATAACCCATGAGGATGTAGGTGTTGTCTAAATCTACCTTGGGGAACTCAGTAGGGGCACCATCATCATGAAGCTCCAGATGCTCCCTAATAAGTTGATCAGTGATGGCCAACTCCTGGACACAAATGCCAGATCGTATTGCACGAACCCCATTTAAGGTTTCAACCTGACTGTTACCCCAAAATTCAGTCATGTGATTGAGGTAAACTGTGGGTGAAGTAAGATGATTGGGTGCGGAAGGAGATGATTTCAAAGAAGTCTGCATCTCTTGAAGAATCAAGAAGTGCGACTTGGTTGTGTTGAGGATTTAGGGTTATTGAAAATGTGAAGATAGAAGAGTTTGAGCTTGGGTGAGTTTAGGGAGAAAGGAAACTTTTAGGGCTCTAAAAACTTGTGGAAAGAAGATGAGAGTGAATAGTCTAGATTATTTAAAGAGGGTGAAATGGCGATAATGTGTTAGGATAAGGTGATGTGATGTTTTAGTGGATGAAGTGACAGGGGCGGTAAGGTTAATTCAGTTAAATAATCCGACATCATTAACAAAATCTTTACTTTTTACAATGTGGATCCCAAGAGATTGCAGTTACACAGTAAAATTTCTCTTCCGAATATAAAACGTTTCCGAAGGTAGTTTGTCTTCCGAAGGTAATTTGTCTTCCGAAGGCAATTCCCACTTCTGAAGGTAAAAGTTACTTCCGAAGTAAAGATTGCTTTCTGAGTGGAGAGTTTTGTAAGCTTCGGAAGTAGATCTAATATGAAATCAATCTCTTCTTCCGAGACTAAAAACTCTTCCGAGAAGAAAAATTATCTTGGAGAAATTTTGCTTCGGAAGATATGTAAAATGTTTTTCCGAGGGTTAATTTCTCTTCGGAAGAAATTTATACTTAGAAGATTTCAGAGAGATCTTTTGTGACAGGGCTTAGATTGTATTGACATAAGACATTACATATTAATAAGGTTTTCAAAAGAGTTAGGTTAATCATGTTTATCATCCCAATAGCTGCTATGAGATACTTAAAACTTTTTTCATCAAAAGCTTTGGTGAACAAATTATCATATTATTCATTTTAATCAACTTTGATTAGTTTAATCAGATTCTTTTCATGAATATCTCTAATGAAATGGTACCTGATATCAATATGCTTTGTCTTGGAGTGCTTCACTGGATTTTCAATAATGGAGATAGCACTATTTTTGTCAATATGAATAGGAGGGCTCATAAAGTTGAATCCATAGTCTAACATCTGATTTTCAATCCACAGCAGCTAAGCACATCAACTACCAGCAGCAATGTATTATGTTTCAGCAGTTGATGTAGAGACACAAGATTGTTTCTTGCATTGCCATGAGATGATCCTTCCACCATGAAATTGACATCCTCCTGATGTTAATTTCTTGTCTTTGTTGCAGCAACCATAGTCACTGTCAGAGTATCCATAGAGATTAAAATCACTATTCCTTGGATACCAGAGACCTAGTTTAGGTGCTCCTTTGAGGTATCGAAGGATTCTCTTGGTAGCAGCTAGGGGAGACACCATTGGAGCAGCCTGATATCTTGCACAGATGCAAGTTGTAAACATAATATCCGGTCTACCGGCTGTGAGATACATCAGAGAACCAATTATCACCCTATACTAATGTTGACCAGTATCCTCCCCCTCAAGCTCAGGACAAAGATTATGGTTTCTGGGTATGGGTGTCTTGGCTAGCTTGCAATCTTTAATCTCAAATCTTTCTAAGATGACATTAAAATACTTAGATTGATTGATGAGAAACCCTTTCTTCAGTTGCTTCACCTGAATTCCAAGGAAAAGGTCCATTTTTACCATGGAACTCATCTCAAACTTCTTCTTCATAATGCTTTCAAAGTCCTTACACATTTGGTCATTTGAACAACCAAATATAATATCATCAACATAGACTTGAACAAGAAAACTATCCTTACCAGACTTCCTTATGAAGGGAGTCTTGTCAATGGTTCCACTTGTGTAACCATTCTTCAGAAGAAACTAGGATAGAGTCTCATACCATAGCCTAGGTGCATGGTTCAGCCCATATAGAGCTTTATCCAACTTGCACACATAGTTGGGATGTCGTGGGTCTTCAAATCCTGGAGGCTGGCACATATACACTTCCCTATCTATATCCCCATATAGAAAGGCACACTTGACATAAAGCTGGTAGACAGTAAAGTTCTTGGACGCAACATAAGCAAGGAAGATCCTAACTGCCTCAAATCTTGCAACAGGTGCAAAGACATCAGTATAATCAATTCCTTCCTCTTGAGTGTATCCTTGAACTACCAGTCTTGCCTTGTTCTTGATAATCAAGCCTCTGTCATCTCTTTTGTTGCGCAAAACCCATTTAGTGCCTATTGATACTTGACCAGATGGTAATGGACATAGGTTCCAAACCTTATGTCTTTTGAATTGAAGCAGCTCCTTTTACATCGATTCAACCCAACTAATATCTTTCAAGGCATCTTCCACCTTCTTGGGTTCCATCTAGGATAAAAAGCATGAGTACAAGCAAGCATTCCCATGATGAGTCTGCCCTCTTGTTCTCACACCTTCAAAGACATCCCCAATGATGGTCTCAGCTGGACAGGTGTTGTGAATCTTTAAGCGAGGAATCCCTTCCAATTACAAGGATAAATCCAGATTAGACATATTTTTCTCAGGAACATGAACACTTTGTCCAGCTGTTGTTTAAACTCATTTAATGAGGACTGATCGAATGAATGAGAAACATCATTGATTGTTGGTTGTGAAGTAGGATTAGTAGTTGCTTGTTCCTTCAAAATGCTACTTCCCTCAGCTTGGTGTTATATTGGATCACCTGATGAATTTTGAGGATCAGCAGGTGATTCACTAGTTAAAGCTTCACCATTACTTGATATGGTTATACTCTCTCATATGTGAATAGTGGGAGCTTGATTTGTTGCAGCTCTTGGAGAACCTGGAAGAGGTCTGGGTAGCTCAAACAATTGATCAGCCTTTACATCAGCATCAACATCATTTTGAGCACCTGTTCCATTTGAAACATTGTTACAAGAAGGTCTAGAATAGTTTGGAAATAATTCTAAATCAAAGATATGATCAGGGCCATTTCCCCTAACACAAGGAGCATGCTCATTAACAACTATGTTCGATGACTGCTCAAATTGTTGATTCTTAATGTTGTATACTCCATAAGCTTTAGAGCTAGAAGAGTACCCAACAAAGATAGCATCATCCGACTTTTCAGCAAATTTTGCTAAATTGTCCTTTGTGTTAAGTATGGTACACCTGCTGCCAAAGGACCTTAGAAAGCCAATGAATGGTGGCCTCTTGTTCCATAGCTCATAAGGGGTTTTTCTATGTGGCTTAACTACAAAAACTTTGTTCTCCACATAGCATGCAATGCTGACTGCCTTTGCCAAGAATGTTGGAGGTAGTTTGGAGTCAGCTAACATAGTTTGTGCAGCCTCAATAAGTGTCATGTTCCTCCTCTCACCAACACCATTTTGTTGAGGAGTTTTGGGAGCACTATATTGTCCGGCAATCCCTTTTGAGTTATAGAATGAGTCAAAAACAAAGTTCTTAAACTCAGTCCCTTGATCACTTCTAATAATCTTTACCTTGTGATCAATTTCATTTTCTATTTGAAGAATAAAAGATTTTAATGTTTTAGCAGTTTCATCTTTAGTCCTCCAAAAGAATACCCATGTATATCTCTGGTAAAATCATCAACTATCACAAGGCAGTATGATTTCCCTCCAATGCTCATTATACTTGTAGGACTAAAACGATCCATATGAAATAAGTGTAATGGAGTAGTGATGGAGTTAACACTTTTGGATTTATGAGAGGCCCTGTGTTGCTTCCTTTTCAGGCATGCAACACAGTTGTCTTTGCAGAAAAATTCCTTTTTAGGAAAACCATGTACCAAGTTATTTTTAGCCAATTTTTCATTGTATTAAAATTTACATGACACATACATTTAAGCCAAAGTGTTGACTCATCACTATCAGCTTTGGAAAGAAGGCATGATACTTCACCCATTGGGGAAGCACTGTTCATATCCAGCTTGCACATATCCCCTTTCCTAGGATATCTAAGAAGCACCAATTCTAGAAGAATTGTCATCCCTGGTTTGAGGATAATGCACTCATGTTCTGTGAAAAGCATTTGATGCTTTTGATCACAAAATTAAGAAACACTTAACAAATTGTGTTCAAGTTGTTTGACAAAGTTAACTTTTTCAACCTTTAACTTACCGTTAGATATACTCCATCTGCTAGAATATATCCTCCGGCCTCACCTCCAAATTGGACAGGACCTTCATTATAGTATTGAAACTGTTGAAGGAGAGATCTATTCTCTGCATGTACCTGGAGCATCCACTGTCCACAATCCATACATTATTGTTCTTGTCATATGGATGTCCCTACACACAAGATGAGAGTATTAGTTTTCATTGGAGACCCAACTCGTGTTGGTCTTGGGTTCTTCCAAAGATAGTGACATAATTGAACCAAAACTTAAACATGGGGGTTCAATGGATGTCTTTGAAGAAGAAGTTTGGGCTGCAGTATCTTTCTTGATCTTCCAATTCATCCTTTGGTTGATCATGGAAGATCTGCTTGTAGAAGCTATTACAGCATGGCATCTTCCTAAGCTTCTTTCTTCTCAGAAAAAGCCTTCACCACCTTTTCTTGCGAAGCAGTCTTCTTCTGGGATGGTCTCAGGGGAACTTTCTTGTTCTTCAGAACTCTAGCAGCTTTTGATTCTGAAGCCATTTTCCTTTGGAAGAAGGATTTTCTTCCGAAGACGACTTGACTTCAGAAACTAGCTTTCCCCTTTTCATCACTTGGACCCTCTGATAAGGTCCAAATGAGAACCTTCCCTCACTCCATCTTTTCTACATTATTTGAATAATATGTGCTAGCAGGCTTGTAGTAACAATCTTTAGCCATATGGTTTTGCAGACCACACATTATGCATGTAATGTTAGTCTTTTGGGAGCTTGTAGGTTGCTGTTTCTTACTCTTTTTCTCTTTGTCAGCAACCTTTCCCTTCAACTTCTCATCCTTTGGTAGGACAGGAGTGCTGGTACTACACTACTTACCTGAATCAGAAGTACCTATCACCTGAAATCTAGCTGAGATAAAGACACCTTTTTGTTTTGGGTCAATCATCAGCTTAGATTCAACCACTTTCTTAGCAGTTCTTTTGGAAGCTTTAGCTCTGCTTCTTCTAGCTTTGGTGGTTAGGGTTTGATCTTCACTGGGAGAGGTGAGTTGATTTACCTATTCCTTCCCAGTGGTGGCAACTATTATTGCATCATTCTTCAACTCATGTGAAGAAGGGTCAGCAGATGGGACCTCTTGCTCTTTAGTACCACATCTTGGTTGTCTTATGGACTCATAAGAATGTGGTGGAGCAATTTCATTGGTCCCCAACCCTCCTTTATTCTGATAACAAATTTTAGAGTGGGAGGATGATGTAATAATAGCGTGGAAGTTCTGCTCAGAAATAGCATACTTCCTGGCTTGAGCCTCAGCTATGACAAGCTGGGTTTGAGCCTCAGACAATTGTATATTAAATCCTTTATTTGAGTATTATAGTTGGTGTGTTCATGTTTTAATTAGGAAACATTTTCTCTAACTTTTCAATTTTCTTTTGGTAGTCAGATTCAGCCCTTTTAAAGTCAGATTTCAAAACATATAAAGACTCAATATCAGATTAAATTCCCTATTGTAGTCCTCATATAATTTAACCTTAGCTATACAGACATGAGTAGAGAGATGTTCATATACCTGGTTGTCATCTGTTCCGGCCATGAGAGCTTGAGCAGGAGTCACATCCTGTACCATAAAGCTCTAGTCGACTTCTTGAGCCATTGTAGCTGTTTCAGTCGACTTTCTAGTGGGCTTTGATGTAGAGGGATGAGTGAAGGCCTGTGAGGTTCCCGAGTTTGATTTAGGAGCCTTGCACTCCGTTGCAAAGTGACCAAGTTGGTTACAGTTGTAACATTGGACCTTGGTCTTGTCAAACCCAAACTTGCTGGTGGTTGGGTTTTGAGGGAAATATTTTCCAGTTCTCTTAAAGAACTTCGTCGCTTTGTAGATTAAAAGAGCCACCTGTTGGATGATGTCCACATACTCTACATCGTTTGGACTGAAACACTCTCGATCATCAAAACATTATTGTAAATCACCAAAGTGTCCATTTCCTGAGACAAAGGCACAACTCTCCTGAAAGGAACTATGTTGAGCCTGTTGAGACCTTGGAGTCTTTGGAAAAATGATGTACGGTCCAGAAGAGCAGGATGGTTGCTGCTTGTATGTTAGGTATCGCTGAGGTTGTGGGGGTACTGAGCCTTGAGCAACCATTAGAGAATTGCAAGAAGGAAGGCTTAGAGTTCAACTTGTTTGGTGGCCCTTCTTACTCTCCATCTCTAACCGGTATCTATCAAGGATGGCATAGAGTTCAGTCATAGTAAGAGTGCTGTTAGAACTCTAGAAAGATTAACATGTTGTCTTTATGTGTCTTTTTTACTATTTGTAATAGTATAGGGTCTAGTTTTGTAATTTGTTAGTTCCTTGTGTTTCCTTATAAATAGCTTAGACTTGTAGCAGTTAGTAAAAAACACAGAAGACAACAGTTTTAGAACAGATTTAGAACTGCTTACTTACTTTGTAATTGTCTTTGCTTGATATTAATGAAACTATGAATTTTGTTGATATCTTGCTTGATTTGATTACTTTATTTGTAGTTCTTTGAATTGTGTTCATACATCATCACAGATTGGTACATTTGATCCTATCAAATTATATCAGAGCTGTTGGTTGAGTGATTTTTGAGGTTTGTCAAACTTTCAAACTCAAAAAGTTCATTGAATCTGTGATTGATAGACAATTCAATTGAAAATTTGTAGATTTTAGATGTGTTTCATCATAAGAAACATGTTTTAAACCATAATCAGCAGTTAGATTCATGAAATTCGAGATAATTTTTTGAATTTGTGTTTGAAAAGTTCACTATTTTCGAACTAAAAATTACAAAATTGATTGATTTGTTGTTGATATTGAAAGAAATTGATGTTAGAAAATGATTATCGGTATAAAACATGTCTAATTGGAAAGTTTCAATCCAATATATCAACATTTGAAGAATTTCAGAAGATTTTAGTTAGTTACATTCATATGAACATGATGAATGTGGTGCATTAGACTTGAGGTTTGCTGAAAAATTGTAGGCGTTTGACTACTGTTTAGTCGCATTAACACTATTTAGGCATTTTAGTTGAGACGTTTGAGTCCAGACGCATCAACTTGGGCGTTTTGTACAAATTTTCTAAGGCATTCCCTTAGACTTCTCTCAACTTAGGCGCATTGACTGTTTGGGAGTTTGATTACTGTTCAGGCGCATCACCTTTGATACTTAGAATTTTTTTTAAGAAAATTTTTCAAAAACTTTTTCATTTCGTTTCTTAATTCAAAATCTAAGAAAAACAACAAAAATATAAGAATGGTGAAATCAGAAGATTCTGAAAATAGAGTTCCAAAACATAAAAATAAAGTTGATTTCAAAAATTGGTCTCTTAGGTTAAAACATCATTTAAATTCCATTGACACTGATCTTTGGAAATCTGTAGAGAAAGGACCATACATTCCTATAATCACTCATGGGCCTGATAGAGGGTTGTTTATACTAAAGATTCTCAAGAACCTTATCCTGAAGATGGTCTTCAAGGAGATGAATTGAGAAGAGTAAAGAATGAAATGAAAGCATATTCCTTGATGTGTAAAGGACTACCTCTGGAAGTTCTTGCAAGGCTTGATGGATATCAAACTGGATACACCATGTATAAAGCCTTAAAGACCATTTGTGAAGGAGGCAAGGAGATTTAAAATCTCAAGAAAAAAAAGTTGAAAAGGCACTTAGAATTGTTTTAACATTTATCTGGAGAAACCACAAATCAGATGATGAACAGATTTGTTCAACTTACAACTGAGATATCAATAGCTGGTATTAAGCCTGATCTGGAAGATCTAAATCTTAGACTACTCAATGCTTTACCCTCATCATGGAAACAAACAGTAACCTTACTAAAACATACTAACAAGTTCCCTATGGATCTAGATCTACTCATTGCCAAGATAGAGTCAGTAGAGATTGATGAAAGCTCAAGGAATAATGATAGAGCAGCATCAATGTCTCAGTATCAGTTTGTTGCTTCTCCTGCAAAGACTATTGAAAATGCATTCATGGCAAAAAGTGAGAAAACTACAAAAGAAGAGGGAGATTTATTTGTTGGAGCAGGTTTTTCACTAAAGTGCTCCTGCTTATACAACACAGTCTCATTCTCAATCTCCTCCTAAATCTCAGTCTCAAACATCTAATGTTCAAACAGAGACTTCTTCATCTAACTCTGCTAAATCTAGCAAATTTGAAGATGTGATAAACATCTTATTAGAGGATGAAGAGTCTAAAACTGCATTCACTGCATTTATGGCTAATTTTCAAGCATATCAAGGTAGCTATTTAACTCAATTAGACATTGTTTTGCAAGATTTGTTTGAAATGGATCTTGAAGATGTTGAAGAGATGGACTTAAACTGGCAGATGGTGATGATTGCTTACACGACACAAAAACACTCATATGTCAACAGGAAGTACAAGCCATGTTCTAACAAGACTGTTGGGTTTGATAAGTCAAAATCAAGGTGTTTTAACTGTAACAATTATGGACATTTCTCCAGAGAATGCAAAGCTCCAAGGAATAATCGAGGAAATGCTCAATCAAGTTCTAGCAATCGAAGGTTTCAACCAGCTCAGAAGACTTTTCAGAAGCCTTATCAAAGTCTTCCTATGCCTAAGCTTAAAGATGAAACAAAATCATCTGATGAAACCAAGAAAGCTTTAGTAGTCAGCATTAAAGATGGTCATGATTGGAGTGCATATGTTGAACCGTTTACTAATGATTTAACATCAAGTTTATCTCTTCTTGTAGAAATCCAGGGAGAAGATTGGTGAGAAAATAGCGATCCAATGGTGGTAGGTGAGAATGAAGAAGATGACTATGATTAGAGTGACAAATAGGATAATAAGGAGGATACAGATGAAGTGGCTCTAATGGCACAGTCTGATCAACCTAAGGTTGACACTTCATCTTCAAAATCTCAAACCTTATCTCCAAAATTCCCTGAAATCCAATCTGAAGTGAGAGAAAAACTCTACACAAAATCATGCTATGAACATGTTGAATACTATAGAAACTACTCATAAAAAATCTGTGAGAAACTAAAACAAGAAGAGTCAATGCATAACAAACTAAAATCTGATCATAAAACAGCAGATCAAAAGATTATTTCTCTTCAAACTTCATGGAACAAAACACTAAAAGAATTAGAAATTGTTTCTAAACAATTGGAAGAGATTATCAAAAATCTTGAATAGGAGAAGATAGCACATGCTGCTACTCAAATGGATCTTGCTAAAGTAAAAAGTTCACAAATGATTGTAGAAAAACTGGTAAGTGAGAGAAAAGATAAACAGAAAGCAGGGTTAGGTTTCACTCATGAACCTATGCCTGAATCTATTACAAAAACTTTACCAGAGAACTTAAGTACACAAGATTATTCTCCTAAGAATAAAGCTAAACTTAATGCTTTTCAGGTCAAAAACAAGAATTCAGAAGAAGAAAAGGAAAATGTAAAAGTTTTTGTTGAAAATAATAAGGAAAAGATTCAAAATGGTCATCCAATCAAGATAAAATCTTATGAACCTAAACAAACAAAACAAAATACTTCTGATCGAATTCATTCTATGTTAGAACAAGTGAATGTTCAAAGCAAAGATAAAAATAAACAACAGGTATGAACATCAGAAGATTCAAACATTATTAATCTAAAACAAGTTCAATCTGAAAAGGAATCTTGTTCTGACGATGTTAGTAAACCAAGTTCTTCTAAGTCAAAGAATCAAAGAAGAAGAAAGAATAATCAAAAACAAAATCTAAACAAAGCAAAAGTTCAGAAAAGTTGATCAAACCAACAAATCAGGCAACAAAACTTAAACCGATAAAATTTGTGTCAGCTGGTTTGTTAAATATGAATTTTCTTCAAAACAACAAGGTAAGTACTATGAACAAATCTCACTTTGATCTAAAATCAAGTTAGATTCTAAGACTTTCGCTGTACCAAAAAGATTTGTTCCTAAGGAATTCAAGAAGGAAGTTCATGTTAATGAGATGCAAAATAATTTGGCACAAAATCAAAATGTGAAAAATGAAAAACAACAGTTTAACTATTTGACACCAAAATATAAAAATTAATCAAATATAGTGTCAATGTCAAAAGTTAACAAACAGTTGTTTATAACTCCACAAAAGTACTGTGAAATATGTGATATGAAAAATCACAATACTACTGAGTGCTATTTCAACAACTATTATCACATATGTAACATGAGAAATCGTTTCACAGTAGATTGTTATTTTAACAAATACTTTACTTATTGTGTTGAGAAGAATCACAATAATGCAAATTATTACTTTAGAAAGAGATCATATACTAGAGGATTTGCAAATTCAAACATCAGTAAAGTTTATGTTAATCCTCAATATATGAGAAATCAAACTCATGGATTTCAAAAATTAACTAATCAACCTTCTTTAGGTTGAGATGTTTTCAAAAGAACAGTTATGTGAGATCTAAACAAAATGTGCAAGAACAATTCATACCAAGATCTGTAATAATGACTAATAAAAAGGTTAGTCATCAATATGTGTAAAAAATTGATCAATCAAATGGTATGAATGTTCTAAAAAATAACTCAAACACTTTTCAAAACAAGATTGGTAAATTCATCAAGAATAAACCTGATTTGAATAATCTTCATTACAAACAATTTACCATTGTTGATAAATTTGGAAAACCCAAGACCATCTCGGCTTCGGTGGATATCTCAAATTAATTTTCTTGTTCTACAGGTACGCCCAAGAAGACCACTTAATACATGGTATGTGGATAGTGGGTGTAGCCGGCATATGACAGGCAATCTGCCTTGTTACAAGATTTTAAGTTAAAGGATGGAACACATGTCGTCTTTGTTGGTGATGTAGGAGGAAAAATAACAGGAGAAGGAATAGTATCAAATGGGATAATAAGCTTTGACAAAGTCAACTTTTGTTTATCGTTGAACTTTAATCTTTAAAGAAATGTAATCGTTTAAATTTCTTGGTCCCCGATAAGTCTATTGGAAATGTAAGAAACAAACAAATGTCTCTGTTTCAACTGCAGAAGCTGAGTACATTGCTGCATCAATAGGATGTTCTCAAATCCTCTGGTTGCAAAATCAACTACTGGATTATAGGTTCAATTTTCTTAAAACACATATTTACATTGATAACACTGCTGCTACATTCATTACAACTAATCCTGTTCAACATTCAAAAACAAAACATATGGATATTGATATCATTTTCTCAGAGATAACTTTGAAAAACGGTTAATCATATTGATTCAAATCGCAACGGAAAAACAGTTGGCGGATCTATTTACTAAAGCCTTCCTACGAGGACGGTTTGAGTATTTAGTGAGTTAATTGGTCTTATTTATCGTATGTGAACTCTCTAAATCAAAAGATCATCATAAGTGATCTTCTCAATGTTAATTGCCTTTTTGTATTTTGTGTGTGTGTGTTTTTTTTTCTTAAAAAAACCAAATACAAAAGTATAAATCAAAACTCCAAAAATAGAGTCTTTTTCTAATTGTCAGTTTATTTTTAGAAAAGAATCTGTTTATGCAATATGTGAGAAATGATAGTACATTAGTGAGATCAGTTGCATATTTCACTCACTAATAAAGTCTGACATGATCAGATATGATGTGTAGACAATATCATGCTACTATACTAAAAAGTAAATTCCTGTTATTACATTAAATCTTTATGCTTGTGTGTATTCATCTGAGTACTTTTGAGATGTATTGGCTTATCAGATTGATTGCTTGTTAAGTTACACCACTCACACCTCATGGTGATGTGATTAATCATGAGATCTATTACAAGCACCATATCACTTCTTTGTTATGAGTCATCATAGACCTGAAGTGCTGAGATATCCTTTGGTGTAAGTCATTACAAACTTGGACTTTCTCTTTGATGCAAATGATACCAATGTGCACAATCTATTCAAATGGATAGTTAGAGCTGATCAAATGGTTATCCATGATCATTCTCTATTCATTTAGATAACATGAGCCCTCGTTATACATATGTTTAGGTAATAAGTTGAGTATGTGTTCTTTCTTGCATGTCTTGAAGATAGTTGAGCTGTCTAAGTCTTTGTATGAATTACATCATGTCATATGTAAGTATACCCTAATCAATCCAAGAATTGAAAAAGCAAGTGAGTTGATATTTTTTCAAAAACACTCATTTTTTGTCCTTAGATCTTGTGTTCCTTTGCTGTGATTTCACTGACCTGGAACACACTTGATTAGGATTTATTCATTGTCTATGACTATTCATTTTTTTTTATTTTAATGTGCTGATCTTCATTGATATGATCTCACTGCAGACATTAATTCTTTTGTTTATATTAGTTTTTGATTCTGCTTTCATTTTGATTTATGCATGTTTTCTGTGTGTGAAGGCAATGTAACAATGAGATGTGTGATCTTATTATGATACCTTAGAAAACTTATAAGTTCTTCAAACATAAAAGTTTAGGGGGAGTAATAAATGGAAGAGTTTTTCTCAGAAAATCAAAATGAAAGTTAAAATGTTGAATTGAAAGGATGATGCTATATGTTTAAAGTGTATATGAGTTTGAAAATGTAACTTCTGAAAAATGATAATATGAACCTATATAAATTTGCAAGTGGAAATGCTTCTTTCAAAAGTTGAAAATTAGATATTTGATTATGTTTTGAGACTAAAATGAAGGGAAAGATAAATTTTTAAAACTGAAACAACAAGTGAAGAATTAAAATTGTTAAAAATTAAATTTGAGTGTGCAAAATGTAACAAGTTCAAATTTGAGGGACTAAAAGGTAAATTTTGGGAAATTAAAAAATATGCTTAAAATGTTTAAATATTAGTATGAAATATTACTAATATGTTTATAAAGTGTGCAGGTGAAGAATTTTGAAAATTACAAGTGTTAGAATCATGAAAGTCAACTCAAAGTCAACTCATGCGCGTAAATAGTGTTCATACGTCTAAATAGGAGCATGGTGAACTTTCAGGAAATTATACAAGTGTTTGGGCGTTTTACACAAACCCATGCGCCTAAACAGTGATAATGAGTCTGATTTTAACAAAGTGTTGGATGTTTTAAATGTATCATGTGTCTACAAAGTGTTGAAATATTTCAAGTTACTAGTGTTAGACGTTTCAGGAACTTTATGCGGCTGAACAATGCAAATGCTCCTGAACAGTGAAAAAGTGCCTAAACAGTGCTTATGTGTCTATACAGTGCTCATACGCCTAAACAGTGCTCATGCGTCTAAAATTTCACTTAATATATATTGAATACTTACACTTGTTTCTCATTAACACTCAAAGTTCTCCGAAAACAAAACTCTCTGAACTATCAACTCTCGGTCTTCATCGAACTCTCAGATTCTCATTGATTGTAGAAAATCTTTTTGATTGTTAGATATTATTTGTGTTTATAAACATAAGTTTGTGATTCAAATCAGTAGATTTTTGTTAAAACATGATGATTGCCATAGTCGTTTGACTGCTATTCGGGCGTTCGAACACTATACTATTGAACATTCAAAGTTTAACTAATCAAATCTAATCATATCTAAAATTGATTCTGGGTTGTTGATATGTATCAAATTTTGAGCATTTTGATATATTTTTCATCGACTGAAATTGTGAATGATGTTGATAATAGATTGAATAGTCGGCAAGGAAGAACCTGAAGATTTCTTTGAGTGCTGAAGATAGAAGTTAGAAGATGAAAGCTGAAGATGAAAGATAAAGCTGAAGGAAAGATAAAACGAATACAAGATTGAAGATTTTGAAGACTGAAGACCATGTAAATCTTAGGGGGAGTATTGTTAGAACTCTTGAAAGATTAACATGTTGTCTTTATGTGTCTTTTTACTATTTGTAATAGTATAGGGACTAGTTTTGTAACTTGTTAGTTCCTTGTGTTTCATTATAAATAGCTTAGACTTGTAGCACTTAAAAACAGAAGAATAACAGTTTTAGTACAGATTTAGAACTGCTTACTTACTTTGTAATTGTCTTTGCTTGATATTAATGAAACTATGAATTTTGTTGATATCTTGCTTGATTTGATTACTTTGTTTGTATTTCTTTGAATTGTGTTCATACATCATCACAGATTGGTACATTTGATCCTATCAAGTGTTCAAGTTCTTTGTCCTCTTGATAGAGACATAGTAGAATGTCCACTCATTTAAAAGAGCACTCATGAACTTTTTTGTGTGATCTCTAAGTTCATGAGTGATCTTCACAGACTGAAGAGAAGAAATAAGATCCATATACCTGAAATACTGCAGGCTGAGGTTCTCTCTAGCAATATAAGTAATGTTCTCGAACTGCTGCTTCAGTGAGTCATT
This sequence comes from Flaveria trinervia, assembly GCA_025506515.1. Taxonomy (NCBI): domain Eukaryota; kingdom Viridiplantae; phylum Streptophyta; class Magnoliopsida; order Asterales; family Asteraceae; genus Flaveria; species Flaveria trinervia. The sequence goes on from JACCIX010000945.1 coordinate 24,001, forward strand.
CTTGGAGTCGTTGGAGCTTGAATACATCTGAGCAAGTGCATCAAACAATTCTTAGCATACTTACAATGCTCAAACCCCACCATAATGGAGTTGGGTATTGCAGTCATCAGAATGGTCATTGCATTGTTTTCAACTTCCATCTTTTTCCGGTCTTCATCAGAATAATCTTCAACAGTTTTTTCTATCATGGAACCGTTTCCACCGGGTGCTACCACCTTGGGTTTATAGGGGCCGTTGACAATGGAGTTCCACATTTTGCTGTCTTGGTATCTGATGAAGCCTTCCATTCTTCTTCTCCAAGACCTAAAGTTTTCAGGAGTAATGATAGGAGCTTTGGTCATGGTTCCCATCTCTACTTCGGATTTGGTAAGTGACATTTTTGTTAGAGTTGTAAGGAGGAGAGAAAACAGGTTGATTTGGATGGTTAGACCTCACAATCAAGAGCCTAAAGAGCTCTGATACCAATTGCAGAATGGGTTAATGTCACTAAACACTTGGTTTTCTCTTAACTCACTTAAACAACACTCGGATGAAAACAAAGTCTCTAAGAGTTGATACCAATATAATAAGTAATAATTAAACACAGGAAGTAGTTTTCAAGGTACTTGTATATATTGCTTCTCAACTCAAATATTACAAGACTCTTAAAGGCATATGTTATGAGTTACAATGAGAAACTATATATAATACTACCTATAGGTGGGTGTACTTTGATACCAGCTGGAATTCTCTAACTAAAGTTGATATTACAAAGCTATAGTTTAAGGTATCTCACATAAGACTTTATCTGAGATATGGTAGTCAGGACGTGTCCCTGACTTACCTTTCGTCACCTACTAATGTTGGTAACTTGTACTAACATTAAAAGGTGAACAGTGGAATAAAGTATGGTCAATTACAAGGCTCTTTGAGAAAATGCCATGTAGTATGAGAGGTTTACAGCGGAGTGTCAGAGACCACACTTATATCCACTAGTTCATAGTAGTGTCTTCTGAAGGTTAAATGGCTTCAAAAAAACAAGTACTTCCGAAGCCTCTTACACTTCGAAAGAGGCTACTTCTTCCAAGGCTTGAGGACTTCTTCTTTCTTCATACTTTGGAAGTAGTCTTATGATTTCTTCTTTTGAGACTTTGTCTTCGGAAGTGAACACTTTGTCTTCGGAAGTAAAGTTTTGTCTTTGGAAGAAAAACATTCATTCTATCTTCGGAAGAACCTTAACTTGCTTCAGAAGTTCCACACTTGGCTTCGGAAGCCTTTGTAAGTAGGACCAAAATTTTTCTAAGTGATTTGGTTTTGGTTGCACAAGCTTTCTTCTTGATCCAACAACAAACTTTACAGAGTCAAAAGACATCAGAAAATGTCAGGCAAGATGATCACATGGGCATATTTTGAAGGCTTAGAAGTCTATGCTGTTAAAAGGGAGTAAGGGATTGAGTACTTCAGATATCCACATGATGTGAAGACTCTTCCTGGTTTTGAGCTCAACCGACTGGCATGCTTAGATTTTCTATGTGCTAACCCAACAAAGATGTCAGGACGATTTGAAGCTGCATTGAAGAAAGAATACGACAGCAGATTGGTAAACTTCAGACCTCAACAACCTAAGATGTTCATTCATAAGTCTGAAGTTGATCATATATCTGGAAAGCCTAAAATACTGCTGAAGTGGAGTCCTCCATGCATAATGTCCAAGATTCCCTTACGGGAAATGCCCTAGGACTTCACTCCACACTTCAAATGGTGATATTATGACTGGAGGGGGGTGGTCATATTTCTGAACATAGATGGGAAGATAGAGACTATCAGGGTATTTGACCCGATGTGGCTTACTAACTTGTCTGCTGAGGATGTTTATACTTTATTCAAGTGGCCACTGTTCTATGACATACAAGACATTGTAGAAGCTCTTCAATTCCAATACGTTATAAGGCTCTGCTTTGCATTTAAGATACATGCAGGAGTCACCAGGGAAGAGAAGTACAAGAAATTTCAAGAGCATGTGAAGAATGTTAGATGATAAGGTAAACTAGGTCCAAGGGGGACTTTGTAGATACATGATGTTCCTAGTTTATATGCTTAAATGTAAAAGTCTTTAATGTCTTACATATGTGTAATATGATGACATAATGAATTATGATATATGCTTTGATGTTTATATATCTTTAATTCATATGTATAAACTTCTTATATAGTTTTGAGGTTGTTGTTCACAATTCTATGTCAATAATGATTAAGTAACGTGTTCAACATAGTCGGATGATTATTCATGCTAATGGACTGTACTTATGGACCATATGCATGAATATGTCATGCTTATGGACCAGTCGCACGACTGAACAAGGAGATTGGATCAGTCATATGATTAAGACATAAGATTGACTCAGTCACACGACTGAACCTTCAGTTGTGCGTATGGATCAATCGCATGAGTCAGGCACACGACTGAACCATGCTAATGGTTTAGTCGTATGAATGGAAACAAATAACCTATAAATACTACTTAATTTGTTAAAAAAACATAACACTTTGAGAGATACTTCGAATACACATAAACCCTAGCCATCCAGAGCGTCCCAAACAGCCTGTCCAACGTCATAGTTCGATCTTGATCGATCCCTACTCATTCTTCACGTTTAGTTCATTCTTATATCGATCAGGTTATCATTCTCATTAATTGGATCGTCAATCAAATAGGGTTCCGCACTATTTGATCTGGTATAACGTAGAATCCATTAGTACTCATTACGTACACGGTCCTCCTATCGGTTTTGTATAAAGTTTTTGCATTATAAAGCGAACAAACGATATTTTGTAATGAATGTTGTATTATTTTGCAAAAGCGTTTGATATAATGAAATGAAATGTTTGTTTTAATGATTCTACTGCAATGCTTTATTTAAGATAATGAAAATGTATGTTTTATGTGCGATGATTGACCAGCTGTAAGCGTCCCGGGGACAGGACCTTACATGAACGATGTCTCTAAGAAGAGTGAAGAAGAGCATCCTAGATGGGTCACTATTCTCTTAAGGAGAAAACAAAATAGGGTGACTAAGTCGAACTTGAACAGGAAGGCCAAAAGAAAATCTAAGAAGGCATAAGAGATCAAGGCCACTTCTAGCTCTATGGAGAAGCAAGTTTTTATCTCTATAGGTTTTGAAGTTGTTATGGCCTAAGACTAAAACTTGAACTCTATTACCAGGAGTTCTAGTTCATGTTCCAATCATCTTAGCATCATGAAAAAGGCTGATAAGTTATGTATCACTATTGTACAACCTGAACCACCCAATTCCAAAGGTAGTTCTCATCCTAAAAGAACTGCCACACCATTTGCAAAGATGAAGATGGAAGAGGAAACTAATCAAGTTCAGCCTTCTTCTCAAAGGAAGACTCTTAGAAGGAAGAAAATGGACTATCTTATGTGTGGTAGTACTTCTCAATGCAAAGGATTGCTTCTAGAATCCTAAAAGTACTGTTCACATCATCTAGAAAGAAACATCTTAGAAGATGAAAAAGAAGCAACCTTCAGAAGGAAACTCTTTTCCTTTCAGAAGCTCCAAATTACTGAAGATGATGAAATATAAGAAAGCTTTAGAAAGAAACTCTTTTCCTTTCGAAAGCTCCAAAATGAAGAAGAAGACAACTGAAAACTTGCCTTCCGAAAGAAAATTGGTCTCGGAAGAAAGGAATACTTTCAAAGTACTGAAGCTTGTTGCAGTGATAGCAAGAGCTTATGAAGGTGTAAGGCTAGATCCCAGGACACTCACAGCTGGTCAATCATCGCACATAAAACATATATTTGTATTAGCTTACTAAAAACATGCAGCGGAAACATTTAAACATCCATTTCATTTCATGATAATAGCTTTTGCAAAATAATACATCATTTTCAAATTACCAAATACTTGTTGCATTACATCACAAAAACATTATAAAATGGATACCATCCAAAATGAGCCAAGTAGCCGCCCCGTGCCATCTTCAAGAACTATTACCTACCAATTGGAAACACATAAATGTTAGCATTTCTGAGTGAGTTCTAGTTTTAAAATAAAAGATACTTTACTTCGTTTAAAAACGTTCTTTACTTTCAAATCACACTATACTTTCGTACATGATGACACATCGTACTGTTGGATCTTGTATGCCCAAAACACATACAAGATTGATATGGTTAGTACGTTATGATCCAAGTCGGGTCATACCCAATAACATGAAAAACAAACACCAATATATATTTATTTGTTGATGAGATCATAAAAATAAATATTGACACCAATTTAGAAAATGGTTTTTCTAAAACGTTGCTTTTGTAATTGAACTACATTAGATGGATATTTTGTTCATGAGAAATTTATTTGTTTCATTATTTAAGTTGGTTAAATAATAACAAATAAAAGTATCTTAATATTATAAAATTAAAATAGGTTTTAATTTTATAAAGTAATGGTTTTGAGGAGTGCAATTTAATAAAAATTACAAAATGGGGGGAACCCATTTTGAATCCTCAATTTCGGCCGCCCCATGTGGCTTATGAGGGGTCTTTAGTCTTGGATACTACAGTACTTTTACTATACTTGCACTCTTCAATCATCTCTCACACTCTCTCTCACACAAACAAGCATAGAACTCTCTCAAAAGAAGCTGAAAATTTCGGATTCAAGGCTAAACAAGCTGAAAATTTTTGTATTTTTGAAGGTGCATAGACAGAGAGTTTTGGTGTTGTGCTCCCTAACTAGCTAGTTGTTTGGAAGAGCTTGTGGGTATATAAACTTGAGGCTTTCTCTATTGGGGGCTGGACATTCAAGAACATCATCATCTTCATCTCATCCATCTACAAAATCTTGTGCTTGAAAGGTTGTTTCAATAAACACCCTATGGTTGTTATTTTGGTTTTGATAGCATTCTATTTCACATATATTTATGATCCATGTTCTTGAGTTTTGTTTATGGTTTAAAATGGTACAAATTTCAGATTATTAACCTCACTTTATGACGGGTTTGCAAGAACATAAAACTTAGTTTAACCCATTAAACTTTCTAAAAACACAGCGGAATAACAACATTATAATAACTTACTTATAAGCTGAAAATGTGTTCTTTAGGTGACCATATAAATGTATAAAGCAAACCCAAAATCAAAGGATCTAAATATGTGAATAAGCAAGCTATGAACACAAAAACAAGCATAATGGACAGTCATTAACAAGCTGCCATAACTACCTTTCAGCAGCTCAAGACAATGCTTCCAAAAGAAGCTGCCAAAACGTGGATTTGATGAAGATGTAGATGAGCAAAATCGGCCAAGACTCCAAGAGAAGAAGTCCTCAAGCTAGTATACCCCAAGCCACCTTGCAAGCACCTCTTGTTAGGGAGATTCAACACCAAACACAACACCTAAAACCCGAAAATTACTCTTTCTTTCTGCTGCCTTTCGAGAGGTGTAGAGAGAGAGAGAGAGAAAGAGTTTGTGTGTTGCATGCAAAAAGGAGATGGATCAGATTTTTGAGTCTCCAAGACTTGTTAAGTGTGTGTGTTGTTTACAAGGAAAAAAGGTCCAATAAGAACAAAGGGGGGGGGGGCGGCCAAAAGAGATTCAAAAGGGGTTTTCTCTCTTTAATCAAACACACACACACTAACAATAACTAGTCTTTTTGTCACACATTAATAAGTCATCTACTAGACTTATTTAAATGTGACATATGTCTTCTCTAATTAAACAATTTAATTAAAGTACACTCTCATGTTATTTGTGTTATTTAAACCCTTTAAATAACAAAAATAATAATAAACCCATCAACAAATTATCCTCATAATTTGTTCCATCTCATATGCAACTTATTTAGAAAACCCATTTTCTAAATTGGTGTAAATATTTAATTGCATGATCATATCAACAATTAAATATTAATTGTTGTTTTGTAAGCTTGTTATTGGGTATAACCCGACTTGGATCATAACATACTAACCGCATCAATATTCTATGTGTCTTGGGCACATAGAATCCAACAATCTCCCACTTGCCCAAGATTCATAGAAGATTGATGCAAGCAGTAAATACCGCCTAACAACGGTTTACTACCCTTAATACGGATGACTTATAGCCATTCAATAACATCATCTTATTCATGTATCCTACTTGAAATGATTTAGGTGAATTAATCATCTATCCTTTTGTTATAGATGTCATGTTAAATCCAGGAACACAGAGTGATCATTCCTTGTTGATTTAACTTATCAGGCCTTTGACATCTAACTCTCAACGAATAAGAGGAACAAATTCCATCTTGACTACATACGTTTCTCACAAACACCTCGTGTCATACCTGAACATACCCTTATGTGCTATCCACTATTTCAGGACAGTGAAGAATTAGCTCAAGGTATAATACTTGGTGAATATCAAAACCCAATATGTATCTCAGGTCAGAGGATACCAAATGATATTCGCTTTTACTCAAATTTACTTATGATCAATCAATAAGATTCCATGTAGTAAAATTTGAGATGCGGGTTAGTCCAATATTTGTATCCCACAAATATCTATGAACCTTGGTGGCAACCCATTGCCCTATATTCATCCTTATGAATATCAACGAATCCAAGTTCATAATAATCTTACCCTCACACTTGTTCCCACAAGTATGAATGACTACGGACATTTAGAGTAAACAATTTACTCATGGATTAAACATGCTAAATTGGAACATTAATTGAAACATTATAACCAAATAATTTTATTCAAATAATAAAGAGTTCTATATATCCAAATACAAAATTTACAGATCAAATCCAATCACTAGAATATCAAAGTCCCATGGCACAAGTATGACCTTCATGCTTTGCCTTTTCAAGGAGCTTCGTGAGAGGATCTGCAATGTTTTGATCCGTGTGAACTTTGCGAATACATATCTTTCCCTTTTCAACTTCATCTCGTATGTAGTCGAATCTCCGCTCTATGTGCCTAGTCTTTTGATGAGCACGAGGTTCCTTGATTTGAGCAATTGCACCCTCATTATCAGAAAAGATCTCTAGGGGGTCCTGAATGGAAGGGACAACCCCTAGATCGGCAATGAATTTCTTCAACCATGCAGCTTCTTGAGCTGCCAATGAGGCGGCGACATATTCTGATTCTGTAGCTGATAGAGCCACCACATCCTGTTTGGAGCTCTTCCAAGAGACCGCTCCTCCATTCAGAATGAAAATATATCCCGATTGTGACCGAGAATCATCACGATCGGTTTGGAAACTCACATCCGTGTAACCTTCTACAACGAGTTCCTCAGCACCAGATCCATAGATTAGGAACATATCTCTTGTCCTCCTTAGGTATTTAAGTATGTTCTTAACAGCCATCCAATGACTGTTTCCAGGATTTTGCTGGTAACGGCTTGTCATGCTTAAGGGGCGTGACACGTCTAGTCTAGTGCATATCATTGCATACATGATGGATCCAATAGCAGATGCGTATGGGATTGCCTTCATTTTATCTTGCTCATCCCTTCAGCTAGGACATTGAGTCGTACTCAATATCGTTCCTCTTTGAATAGGTACGGTACCTTTCTTAGAGTTCTCCATCTTGAACCTTTTCAAGATCTTATCAATGTATGCACTTTGATTTAAACCAATCAACCGCCTTGATCTATCCCTATAGATCTTTATTCCCAGAATATAGGCGGCTTCACCAAGATCCTTGATGGAAAAACAACTTCCAAGCTAGGTTTTTACACCTTCCAAGGTTGGAATGTCATTTCCAAATAGTAGTATGTCATCAACATACAATACTAGGAATGTTATTGTGCTCCACTAGCCTTCTTATACACACAAGCCTCATCAGCGTTTTTGATGAAGCCAAATTTCTTTACCTCCTCATCAAAACGATGATTCCAGCTTCTCAATGCTTGTTTCAATCCATAGATTGATTTCTTGAACTTGCATACTTTATTAGGATGTTTTGGATCGACAAAACCTTCAGGCTGAACCATATAGACATCTTCCTCAAGATATCCATTTAGGAAAGCGGTTTTGACATCCATTTGCCAAATCTCATAATCATAATGAGCAGCTATGGCAAACAATATCCTTATAGACTTTAACATCGCTACAGGTGAGAAAGTTTCATCATAGTCAACCCTTGAGTTTGAGTGAAACCCTTTGCTACAAGTCTAGCTTTATAAGTATCCAAGTTTCCATGCATATCGGTTTTCTTCTTGAAAACCCACTTGCTTCCAACTACTTTGGAATTAAGAGGTGGTACAACAAGTTCCCAAACTTGATTGTCATATATGGATTGCATCACAACGTTCATGGCCTCAAGCCATTTGTCACAATCCAATTTGGACACTACATTCTTGTATGTGGTTGGTTCATCTGAATCTACCACATAGCATCCATCCATGAAAAATCCATATCTTTCAGGTGGATTACTAGTTCTACCACTTCTGCGAATGTTTTCTGTGTATTGATCAACCGCTTGATCATCCTCAACATCCTCATGTTGAGTGCTAGTTTCAACCAAACGTGCATCAGGTTGTGGTTCTTGATCCTCCTCAAGATCCACCATTCTACTGCTAGTTCCTTCCATAGGGAACTTTGCCTCTAAGAACTCACCCTTTTTGGCAACAAACACCTTTTGTTCCAGTGGATCATAGAAATAATATCCCATAGAATCTCTAGGATATCCAATAAAGATACACTTGGTGGATCGGACTTCCAATTTGTTTGGGGTGGGAGTCTTAACGTAAGCCTCACAACCCCAGACCCTTAAGTATGATAGGGATGGAACTCTTGCATGCCATATCTCAAAAGGTGTGTTTTCCACCTTTTTGGTTGGGGCCATATTTAGAATACGGGCCGCAGAGAGCAAAGCGAAACCCCAAAATGATAGAGGTAATGTGTTTCTAGCCATCATAGATCGAACCTTATCTAATAAGGTTCGATTCCTCCTCTCAGACACACCATTATGTTGTGGTGTTCCAGGTGGAGTGAGTTGTGAGACAATCCCACAACTCCTAAGATGATCTTGAAAAGCGTCACTTAGGTATTCACCTCCTCTATCGGTGCGGAGAACTTTAATCGACTTGTTGAGTTGATTTTCTTCTTCATTCTTGAAGATCTTGAACATTTCAAAAGCATCATCTTTGTGCCTTAATACGTACACATACCCATAGCGACAATAATTGTCGGTAAAGGTAATGAAGTATCTTTCACCATTCCTAGTCATTGGTTTAAATGGACCACATACATCTGAATGTATGATTTCTAATAAATCTTTTGCCCTTTCGTTAGTTCCACTAAAGGGTGCCTTAGTCATTTTTCCTTGTAAACAAGATTCACATACATCAAATGAATCACATTCATTTGTTTTCAAAAGACCATTCTTTTGAAGTGTTTGTATACGTTTCTTGTTTATATGACCAAGACGACAATGCCAAAGATAGGTATCACTCAAATCCAACTTGAGTTTCTTGGTGTTAGTATGGTACAATGAACTATTTAAAGCATTTTCATGAACCAATTCATAAATACCATTAATGGGAATAGCTTTAAAATAGAACATATCATTTAAAGAAACATGAATATCATTTCCAACAAAAGATAATACATAATCATAATGTCTTAATTGGGATACTGAAATAATGTTCCTAGTCAAACTAGGAGCATACAAAACATTCTTCAAAATTACATCCAACCCACTTGGAAGTTTTAGGATGTAGTCCCCACGAGCTTCAACTTTGACTTTGGTTCCATTGCCCATGAAGAGACTAACATCCCCTTGATTGAAGTCCCTACTTCTTTTGAACCCCTGCAACAAATTGCAAATATGAGTTCCACATCCGGTATCTAATACCCATGTGTTTGAAGATGTAACATTAAGATCAATATGAAACATGTATATTGTACCTGAGGTCTGCCCGACATCCCTCTTTGCCTTCAACTCTTAGAGATGTACATGACAATTCCTTGCCCAATGTCCAATCTCTTCACACTTGAAGCATGGGTCATTAGTTGCAACCTTTTGCTTCTTCTCTTGTGGTTTGGGTGGCACCCTTGCCACCCCTTTCCCTTTTCCCTAAACGGGTCCCTTACCCTTGGCAACCTTTGCCTTGGGTGCGGGATGAGGCCTTTTCTTGTTCCCACCTTCATGGATGATGAGAACGGGTAAAACCCTTTTACCCATGGCCGCCTTGGCCGTTTTAAGCATTGAGTGAAGCTCACCAATGCTCTTGTCCCATACATTCATGTTGTAATTCAACACAAATGTCTCGAACTTCTTGGTAAGGCCATTAAGGATCAAATCCGTGGCCAATTCCTTCGAGATGGGACAATTAAGCCTCTCGAGGCGGTCAATATGACTTTTCATCTTAAGTACATAAGATGAAACTGATTGGTTATCGTCCATACGCCATGCATGGAGTGCTCGAACCATTTCGAAGCGCTAAACCCTTGCTTGCTATTGGAACGTTTCCTTCAGCTGGGTTATCATGTCATAAGCTCCGTGATGTTCATACTCCTTTTGGAGATCCAGAGTCATGCTCACTAGCATGAGACAAGACACTTGGACGGAGTCCTCAGTGTATTTCAGCCAATCGTTATAGGCCTCCTCATCATCCTCAGTAGGTTGATTGGGGATAGGGTCGTCTAAAACATATGATATTCTCTCTTGCTTGAGAACGATTCTCAAGTTTCGATACGAATCGATAAAGTTGTTATGATTTAGACGTTCCTTTTGGAGGATCGCTCATAATGATTGGGTGGACGCGGATGAGTTATCATGATTGTCATTATGGTGGCCATCTACAAAATTTAACAAAGATCTTTTTTAGTATTTTCGATATTCCAATTTTAATAATTAATGCCTTTTAAGGCCATTTTTATATTAAAATCTAGAACCCAACATTACATTTAAATTATGGTTAGGTGACCTTTATCCCACGATTTAAATTAATAAGGTGGTCAACGATTGACGGTTGCAACCATTTGCAACTTCTGGAGGTATGGGATCGACCTTAAACATCATATGTAAAGTCGGCATGTTAATCCCATCAACACCATTCGGAAACCATATTTAGGTGATCCATTTAACATGGTTTGCAAATCAAGTTACCATACTTGCACACACGTGTGTGTTTACCCACATAAGTGGTTAGGTGACCTTTATCCCACCAATGTGGTATCCCCACATTAAATCACAAGTTCCCTCTAAATGGTTAGGTGACCTTTATCCCATTAAGAGTTTCCAAATGACTCAAGTGTTGTGCAAAAGGACGGTGTTAAACTTGTTGGTCAAAAGTTTAGAGATTTCATAATTGTAGTTTAGAAAACTCTATGTACTTGTATTTGCATGCTTTCAAATACAAGATACCCTATGGTTCTTTTAATAAAACCCATTTTATTATAAAATCATTAATCCTTTTGATAACTATTTATTAACACTTAATGATTAAGAATGATTTTATATTAGTTTGTTAAGATCATTTTATTGAGATTGTTAATCACATCCAAATATCATACAATCATTCATAAAACAACAATCAAACAAGCATAATATAAACAACCATAATGTGCATAACCATAGCTACTATTGTGACCACACTTGTTTGCCATCACAAGTGTGGTCATTTGGTCTTTCCTAAGGGTTGAATACAACACAAAATAGAGATCAACATAGACTCCCACTTGAACTTGCATCCATATGCTTCAAGTCCTTTTCTTTTGTGTCTTCCTTCGCGAGCATCTTCTTTTACAAAATATGTATCCTAATACATATTTTCTAGTAAAAGAAAAAATACTCCTAATCTATTATTACATCCTATTGAATAAATAGACAAAATACATTTTTAAACAAAGCACAAATTAATATACAACCCCAATGAAAGAATATAATCAAATAAATACATTCAATCCAAACTAAACAACACAAGGTCAAGCTAGGTTATGCACTATCATATGAACAACCATAAACATCATTCAACAAACAAAATAAACCCCATCAAACCCCGAATTTTCAGCCAACATAAATTGAAAATTAGGGTTTGTTTGTCCAAACAAACAACAACATATCAACCAATTGACATTCCCATCTTTCAAGGTTTAATCATAAGCATGAAGATATAACTTTGAAAGACATGGGGTTTATTGAATCAACCAAAACAACCTATTATGAGTTTATAATCATCCTATAAAACCAATTTTAAAGGAGAAGAACAAGCAAGCTATCCACATAACCGGCTCTTGATGCCATTGACGGGTTTGCAAGAACATAAAACTTAGTTTAACCCATTAAACTTTCTGAAAACGCAGCGGAATAACAACATTATAATGACTTACTTATAAGCTGAAAAATGTGTTCTTTAGGTGATCATATAAATGTATAAAGCAAACCCAAAATCAAAGGATCTAAATATGTGAATAAGCAAGCTATGAACACAAAAACAAGCATAATTGACAGTCATTAACAAGCTGCCATAACTACCTTTAAGCAGCTCAAGACAATGCTTCCAAAAGAGGCTGCCAAAACGTGGATTTGATGAAGATGTAGATGTGCAAAATCGGCCAAGACTCCAAAACTCCAAGAGAAGAAGTCCTCAAGCTAGTATACCCCAAGCCTCCTTGCAAGCACCTCTTGTTAGGGAGATTCAACACCAAACACAACACCTAAAACCCGAAAATTACTCTTTCTTTCTGCTGCCTTTCGAGAGGTGTAGAGAGAGAGAGAAAGAGTTGTGTGTGTTGCATGCAAAAAGGAGATGGATCAGATTTTTGAGTCTCCAAGACTTGTTAAGTGTGTGTGTTGTTTACAAGGAAAAAAAGGTCCAATAAGAACAAACGGGGGGGGGGGGGGGCAAAAGAGATTCAAAAGGGGTTTCCCTCTTTAATCAAACACACACACACTAACAATAACTAGTCTTTTTGTCACACATTAATAAGTCATCTACTAGACTTATTTAAATGTGACATATGTCTTCTCTAATTAAACAATTTAATTAAAGTACACTCTCATGTTATTTGTGTTATTTAAACCCTTTAAATAACAAAAATAATAATAAACCCCATCAACAAATTATCCTCATAATTTGTTCCATCTCATATGCAACTTATTTAGAAACCCATTTTCTAAATTGGTGTAAATATTTAATTGTATGATCATATCATCAATTAAATATTAATTGGTATTTGCTAAGCTTGTTATTGGGTATAACCCGACTTGGATCATAACGTACTAACCGCATCAATATTCTATGTGTCTTGGGCACATAGAATCCAACACTTTAAACCCTTATATCCGCTGCATTTTATTAGTTTAAATGGTTAAACTTGCTTTGATTTACATGTTACAAAACCCAACAATGGCATCTAGACCGGTTATGTGGAATATGTGCTTCAAATGTTCTTGAAAAGTTAGTTTTCATGGACTTTTTCAACTCATTAGGGGCTGTTTTGTTGTGGATGATTAAATCCGATATGTTTCAAGGTTTTTATCTTACATGCTTTAGTATAAAACTTGAAAGATTAACTTCAAATGGTTGGCTGTGTTGTTTGGACAAAACCCTAAAGTTTTGGTTCATGTTGGCCCAAACATTAAGGCTGAAATAAGGGGTTCATTGTTGTTCTTGGATGTTGAATATGTTTCATATTTTGGTGCATAACATATCCTTGACCTTATGTGTTTTGGATTTGGTTGATTGTGGTTTGTCATGTTCGTTTTGATTCTTGTAAGGGTGTAACATTTGCGTTTGTATTTTGGGTTGTTATTTATTTATTCATTTGGTTATGTAATAAATAGATTAGGTGCATTTCTTTTATTAGAAAAATTGTATTAGGTGTTAGGATCTGGTATTTGACCAAACACCAACTCATTAACGTGTTAAACCAAACCAAATAGTGCGGAATCCTATTTTATTGGCGATCCAATCAGTGAGAATGCACGTAGACACAATAATGTATTCAATCTAACATCAAGAATCGAATAGGAATCGATATACAGTGTTCTATGAACTTGGAGTACGAACTCAGAGGCTTCTGGACAGCTAGGGTACGTCTGGAGTCGAAGTGGATTGAATGCTTTTGTTTTTCCACGAATTAGGTGGTATTTATAGGTTCGGGTTGCTCATTCGTGCGACTGAACCATTAGCATGGTTCATTCGTGCGATTGAGCCATGCGGTTGATCCATTCACACAACTGAGTGTTCAGTCATCCGACTGAGTCAGATGCATGAAGTTGTTCAGGCTTATGAACTATTTGGGTGCATGGACACTCAGTCGCACGGCCATTCGGACGCATGACCACTGTTGGGGCGCATGGTCCAGTCGGACGCATGAGAACTTCACTTCATGAAGTTTGAAGGTATACAATCACAAACCTATATAATCAAGTCAATATGCGTTAAACAACTCATTAATGAAATAATAAACATTATAGACACAACCAAACATTTTGTATTTCATTAAGTACCCAATAATTACATAAGTGTAAGACATATTACATTCAGATCAAGATCTAGGTACATATATGTATCAACAAACTCCCCTTTGGACCTAGATCTGTGTATTGTCTAACATCTTTCATGATTTCCTCAAAATTCTTGTACTTAGCTTCTTTGGTGACTCCTGTTATTATCTCAAAAGCAAAACAGAGTCTTATCACTTTCTGGAACTGTAAAGCATGTACAATATCCTGTGGGTCGTAGAACAGTGGCCATTCGTATAAAGTATAAACATCTTGTGCTGACAAGTTGGTGAGCCACATTGGGTCAAACACCCTTATGGTTTCCATTGTGCCATTCCTGTTCAAGACTATTACGGCCTCTCCCGTTCTCCAATCATTGTACCACCATTTGAAGTGTGGAGTGAAGTCCTGTGGCATCTCACGTAGTGGGATCTTTGACATTGTACGTGGTGGACTCCACTTCAGCACTACTCTAGGTTTGCCAGTTATGGCATCAACCTCAGATCTTCTGATGCACCTCGTTGGTTGTTGAGGTTTGAAGTTGACCCATCTGGTATGGTACTCCCTCTTCAGAGCAGCTTCAAACCAGCCTGACATCTTACCAGGGTCAGCATATAGCAAGTTTAACTTTGCTAACTAGTTGAGCTCAAAACCTAGAAGAGTCTTCAGATCGTGTGGAAATCTAAAGTCTCTATTCCCTTCTCACGTTTAACCGCGTAAACATTAAGGTCTGCAAAATATGCCCACACTATGATCCTGCCTGCCACCTTTTGATGTTTCTTGACCTTATACAGTTTGGTGTAGACAGTTGACGTTGTAGCTCTGCGTTGGGCTCTGATTTCTTCAAAACATGCTGCCCATTCAGCCTTTTTGATGTTGACTTTGGCGTCTGAGGCTTGGGCCTCCTTTTTATCCTTTTCTGACTCTTGCTCCATTTTATCCAGAGTCTCAAAGGTGTCACTGACAAGAGTTTCTCCCAGATTTGGAATGACATTTCTCTCATTGTCAGTGTACTCTGGATAGTGTTGTGAAGTGACCTCTTCAATCTTGATCTCATCGACATCTTGAAACTTATCGTCACTCTCCTTTTGCATAGTTGGAGCATCTTTCACAAT
Source organism: Flaveria trinervia (assembly GCA_025506515.1). NCBI lineage: Eukaryota > Viridiplantae > Streptophyta > Magnoliopsida > Asterales > Asteraceae > Flaveria > Flaveria trinervia. The sequence continues at coordinate 39,565 of JACCIX010000945.1, forward strand.
CTCATCGGGATTGAGTCGGAACATTTCAGCCAGTTGCTCGTCGGTGAGATCATGAATTATTTCTCCTTCTTCAGGAGTGTAATTCAATGATATCTTGACAATCCCCTGCACATCAAGAATCATTGTGAGTTGTGTCTTGATCTGTTGGACGGGAGCAATATCATATTCATATCCTTGAAAATTAGGATCTGCTTGATTTAATACATGTAACACATCAATCATTTAGTCAACAAACAGAACAGTAAACATTAGTAATAACCATAAACATTAATTACATTTATTAGATACAATATTCAAATACACATAATTTAAATAACATAAACAACTATACATTACTCTTGTCTTGAATAGCTGGTGTGTCAGTAGGATCAGCAGAAGATGATGGGGCTCCTTGGTCTTGATTTTTCTTTGTGCGCCTCTCTTGACCTTGAGCTGATGTAGATGCCGCTGCATCTCCTTCATCAGCATCATCATCATGATCGACATTATCACCTGCATCAGTGTCATCCCCTTGATCATCACAGTCATCGTCATCATCATCATCACTATCATTGTCATCACCATCATCTCCATTACCTTCTTGGATCTTTAGGGGCTCATCTTGGATCCCTTAGTCTCAGCATAAGCTTCTTGTTCTGGGCCTTTAAGTCTTGTATCCTCTATACTGAGGATGTATCCATCTCTCTCAGCTCTGTAATCTGTTGGCTCTGAGTCTCTATCCTTTGGGCTTGGGATACATTAAGTTCCATCAGCTGATTAAGCTGAGAGGCTCGCTTTTCATCCGTCGCTAGCAGCTTCAACACTAACGGTTAAGGTTAGCCAACTGCTCCTCCAACCCGACAGATGGGTAGGCAGATCCAAAAACAGGTGAGACCTGTGAGGAGGTCCCAACTCCATGGTCTACGGTGCTAGTAGTGGATGTAAAGAAGATTGGGGTGGTATCGATGTGGATGGCTGTGGATGAGCTGTAGTGGTGGTGGATAGGTAGTGTGTATCTGGTGGAGTAGGTGTGGAAGTGGTGTATGAGCTGGTGGTAGTGGTGGGTGGAATGTTGGTAGTGGTGGTACAGGATGTAGTGGTAGTGGTGGTAGGTGGAATGGTGGTAGCTGTGGTGCTGGCTGTGGTGGTCATAAAGGTGATTCTGCGTTTCTTCATTTTCAAGCCATGGGGCTGAGCCATCCTTTTCTTCCTCGATCCAGTCGAGGAGGATGCTCCCCCTAGAGTGCGGCCTGCCAGATCAGGAGTATAAGTAAGATCATCAGTAGTCTCTCCCAATCCGCCTGGGCGTTCACCGACCGCCTGGAGCCCTCGTTTTGTGGGAACGACTTTACTTCACACAGTCCGAGTCAGAGGCTCCTCATCTAACTCCTCCTCTTCCTCACCAGGCATGAAATCCTGGTGGAACCCAGTAGTCTCTGCTTCGTCTCTAGTGGGGGCACATGCTGGAGATGGAATATCAACAATGGGGACCGTTTGTTGAGTGGGTCCTACATCTCCTTCATCCCCGCTATCATCGTCATCAGAGTCATGCTCTAGGAGCAGTAGCTGCTCGTCGTCGGAGTCGCTATATGTGTGACGCCACTTACATCTCCTTGGTGCCACATAACTCTCATTGGCCAAATGCCCTATCAGTCTCTTCACTTGGAGCTTTACTTGCTCACCCCGATAAACTCTCATACGACCCAGGGTCGTATCATCCATGATCTCTAAAACCACAACATCGTGGTTTTCCTTGGGAAGGGATGGCAGCTTCTCATTAAAAATCAGCTACAAGAATCTAGGGTACATGAAAAAACCCTCCTTACCCTCTGCCTCCAGATTCTCCACAAGGTAAGATAAGATCATGCTCGAGAAACTGAAAGGATAGTTCAGCACTAGTGCCACATAGGCATTATGGATCTAGTCTGAAAGATCATCAAACCCACCTCTTCCGGAAGCGATGCACTTCAATATGACATGTGCCACCTGAGTTGATGTCCCAAGCATACTTAATCCTCAGAAAGCATCCTCTTACTGTCAGTGGATGTAGCTTGGTGGGATGATCAGTATCGTCCCCCAGGTCAAGTACTCTCTGAATATCGGCAGCAGTGATCTCGATAGCCATCCCACAGATAGAGCTTTGTATGCCATATGGCTCTTGTGATCGATCAACAAAAGCATTCTCCCAAAATGCCTGGTGTAAAGACCTGTAGGGAGTGCAAGGAGTGGAAATGGCCTTGTGGATCCTTGATCGCCTAAGAAATGCGATGATCTTTGTAAACCCGGCGCCATTCCGAGTAGTATGGTCTAGATGAGCACATATGTTGTGCTTTGGGTTGATTGACCATCTAGCAGCCATCAATCTGAAACACAATACACATAATCATTAGATACTCAGATAACACAAATCAGTTCTAAGTATCTTGTTTGAATTCATTCTGATTCATTCATCCGAATGAATCATGCGACTGTGGTCAGTCGGTTATCCTATCATACGACTAGACTCATTCGGGTGAATGAACATGCGACTGAGTTCAATCGGTTGGCTGATCTTGCGATTGATTCAATCGGCCGACTGAGCTAAGTCGCATGTCCGATTCGGCCGATTGACCTATTCGTCGGGCTCAATCGTGCGATTGGAGTTCATCCATCTGACCAGTGGCATGACTTACTGTTTGGTTGTCTTAGGTTCGAGTCTTCACCAAATCATGAAATTAAACATTGTGAAAAGGTTCTTTAGACTCACAATCACTTAACTAATAACCTAATAACCTTATTTTTAACATTTTACATGGTTTCAGTGGGTTATTATGCCATTATGTGGTTTGGTTCTTGTTTCAATCGCAAATCACTAATTAGGGCACCAATTTCTTCTGATTTTGGTGTGATTTCATCACATTTTACCTGTAAGAAAGCTAACGCATATCAGAATATCAAGAAGGAAGATTAATTGAAATCTAAAGAGATTTGGGCAGAGTAACGGTATGATGTGCGATTTAAGGGCGATTGGGAGTGGTGAGAAGAATGCGATCGACTGTTTCCCTTTATATACTGAACCGCAGTTCAATCGGCCGACTAAACACATTTGCTCAGTTCATTCGGGTGAATGAAGCTCAGTCGGGCAATTGACTCAGTCGATCACCTTCAGTCGGCCGACTGAAGCTCAGTCGGTCGACTGACTTAGTCGCACAATCCCAATCAAACAAATGGCACGTTCTAATAACCCATTCGGGTGGATGGCTCATACTTATGTCCATTCGGCTATTTAATGCATGAGTATGGTCCATTCGCCTGAATGGTCCATACTCAATGTCTACTCGTGCGAATGGGTCATACTCTTGTATTTTTTTCTGACTTTATGACCAATTGACATTGAAACCCTTTTAAACTGTTGAGTTAACATTATGATCATTTGATCATCTCAGACATGATCATTTTAACTTGAAAAACTTTTGATCACCTCAAACGTGATCCTTTTAAACAAGTTGTCGCCTCAGATGTGACCTAATTGTTGTTTGAAAGCACTTGTGGTCACCTCAAACAAGACCTTTTAGATGATAAGGTCCCTTATCAACTTCCATGACAGAGTGCGTTACTAACATACTGAATTTGACAAACTTTGTATAGAAATAAAAGAACTAATACTGAAAACTTAAAAAATTAAGACATGTTTTTGTGTTTTTATGAGAGTTAATTCCTAAGATGCAGTTCTAAGGAATAATTATTCTGAGAGAGCAGCCTCAATCATTTAAACCATACATGGATCAATTCAAGTTGGAATCATACAGGGTATTCAAATCATTCAGGACAAGTTATTAAAAACAACTTTGATGCTCTTTCCTTGTTTTCATGTGGAGTCGTTTAGCAAATTTAGAAAATCATACTAGTACGCTTACATTCCCACACTGATAACTTTCAAGAATCGTAGCCATAGTGAGTGTCAGTATACTTGTCCTCTTAAATCCATACACAGACTTTCAACACAGTTTGGTGATCGTTTTAAGGTTTGTTTATTTCAACAAGCATTTGTGGATCCCACACTCATATGGTAATCAACAATCCTCTGGAGATTTTTTAGCGGTCTTAGGGTAGTGTTCAGGAAGCGACTATTCATAGAAATTTCAAAGAGAAGTCAATCCTCAGGTCAGTGCCATCACACAGCAGAGAGGCGGCAAACAACAATGAGTTCTAGAATATATTGGTTATGCTTATCCTCAGATCAGTGCCACCGCACAGCAGAGAGGCACATAATGTATCTTCTTGTTTGAGCAATTTTTCTTCTTTTAGCACAAACAACCTAGGTTATCAGTTTGATTGTATTTGCATTTTTCATGTGTTTTTGCTCATGCTTTGGTCTTACGCAAACTTTTGTGGCGTTTATTTTGCTCATCACCCCTTATTGGAATCTTGTTGATTGTGTTAACCATGGATAAGGTGTTACCCACAGCTAGCCAAACATTTTAGTTTAATCTTGAGATCACCAAAAGGTCTAGTCATCTATTGTGTTGAATCTACCGACCTATCAACTGTGGTCTAGCAACCTATAGGTCTACTTTTTTGTGTTACCTTAGTAGTAGCTAGCTTAACTATCATATTTCCTTTTATATTGCTGAGACTACACAGACTTATAGTTGAACTTTGCATCTTTTTCAATTTTGATATTTTAAAGTCCCAAATGGTTTCTACCTGTGTACTATCATATTCCACACATTAAATCGGTATCACACGTACGATCTTATTTATTATCGGCTTGCCTCTCCTTTTCCCTCGTTTTTTTTCTCATACCTATTCTCCCCCTAAAATACTAAAACCTCTAAGGATTTGCATTTTAGGATTTTAATGAGCAAGAAAAGACACTAAGTGTAATTAACGAACTAACATTAACAAAAACCAAGAGAATTAAACTTAAATAACACTAAAATTTATTTTGTTTAAAAGAAACTAGACACGACGTATCGGACTATACATGGTCATCTTCAGGAATGACCTGACTTTTCTTTTAAACGCCATTGACCTCTAATGGATATAGAAAACGTGGTTTGTCAAAAGCCTTTGTATAGAGGTCAGCGCGTTGAAAATCAATGTTTACTTTTATCACATCGATTAAATTCTTTTCAAAACAGTCACGTATGAAGTGATATTTGATTCCGATGTGTTTGGTCTTAGAATGTTGGACCGGGTTCTTAGTGACTGCAATCGCAACAGAGTTATCAACAAATATAGGAGTGGAACTGAAATGCAAACCGTAATCCCGCATTTGCTGTTGAATCCATATGATTTGGGAACAACAGCTTGCAGCAGCAACGTATTCGGCTTCACAGGTTGACAAAGCAACCGAGGTCTGCTTCTTACACTGCCAGGTTACTAATCTTCTCCCAAAGAACTGACACCCTGCTCATGTAGACTTGTAGTTCATCTTGCATCCGCCGTAATCCGAGTCACTATACGCTATAAGTTCAAAGTCATCATCATGAGGATACCATAACCCAAGTGTGGGTGTGCCCTTTAGATACCAAAATATCCTTTTGACCCCAATTAGATGATTCACCTTAGGCTTTGCCTGAGATCGTGAGCATAAACGTCTAGCATACATGATATCTGGTCTTAATGCAGTGAGATACATGAGAGATCCAATCATCCCTCGGTACATAGTGGCATCTACCAGATCACCATTCTCATCGGGAGCTACATCATGGTTTGTAGCGAGTGGAGTGCCAGCTGTGGAGGCATTCTCCATGTCAAACCGATTGAGAATATCCCCTACATACTTGGTCTGATGTAAGAAGATTCCATTTGGTGTCTGATCCACCTGTAACCCGAGAAAGAACTTCATCTCCCCCATGGCACTCATCTCAAACTCCGCCTTCATAACTACTTTGAATTCTTTGCATAATTCTTCGTTCTTTGAACCGAAGATTATGTCATCTACATAGATCTGTACTAGAAGTACATCTCCATCTTTTTCTTTGATAAACAGTGTGCAATCAATGACTCCTTGCGAAATCCATGTTTCACAAGATCAGTTGAAAGTTTCTCATACCAAGCCCTTGGAGCTTGATAAAGCCCGTATAGAGCCTTGTCGAGTTTGTAGACTCTATCCCGATGATATGGATCCTCAAATCCCTCGGGTTGACTGACATACACTGTTTCTCTGATCTCACCATGAAGGAATGCACTCTTCACATCAAGTTGATAAACTTTGACTTTCATATAAGATGCATAGGCAAGAAAGATGCGGATGGCTTCCATCATTGCCACTGGTGCAAATACTTCGTTGTAGTCAATACCTTCAACTTGTCAAAAACCCTGAACTACAAGCCGAGCCTTGTTTCTGATAATCACCCCTTAATAATATTTCTTGCATTTCAAGACCCATTTGGTGCCAATTAGTTTAGCACCTTTAGGTCTACCGACTAGTGTCCATATACCTAACTTCTTAAACTGAAGAAGTTCTTCTTGCATGGCACTAACCCAAGCCTCATCATTTAGTGCTTCACTTACATACTTTGGTTCAAACTGAGATACAAAGCATCGGTATGCATTGTCGTGAAGGTATCCTTTTTCCATCACGGAGGCATAATCAACTGAGTATAGCTGATTTCTAGTTTGAACCCCTGATCTCACATCTCCTATGATATTATCCGATGGATGACAGACAATTAGACGTGATCTAGGAGTTGTTGGAAGAACCACCTCAGAGTCAAGAATATGAGTATTTGGTTCTAGGTCGGAGGCAGTAGGAGTCTGAGGTTCTAATGATTCTGAAGTATCACTTGCTGGTGCTGGTGAACTTGTGTAAGTCGGAACCTGTACATCCTGGTTGATCTGATCATTTTCTTCATTGTCTTCATTAGAGGAAGAATCACTCGCATCAACTGCTCCCCCTGAGTTGGTAGTATCATGACTTGTTGAATCTTGAGATGGTGTTTTCAAAACATCGTACATCATCTTGTTTGCCAACTCGTCTTCTGAAGCGGGAAGAGGTATGTGGAAGGTCTTGAAGTATCCATCATAGTCGAAGAAGTAGGCAGGCCCCTTCCCAGCAGGTGGTGTGATATATCTCTCAACATCAACATTACACCACACCTCTACTTGGCCTGTTAAATTGTTGTAAATTCTCTTGTTCGGTATGTTGTATCCTAGAAAGATCCCTTCATCAACCTTCTCACTGAATTTTCCCTCTTGAGTCTTCTTTGGCAGGGTGCATGAAAGACATTAGGATATGATTTTGTAAAAGAAGAGAGGCACATAATGTATCTTCTTGTTTGAGCAATTTTTCTTCTTTTAGCACAAACAACCTAGGTTATCAGTTTGATTGTATTTGCATTTTTCATGTGTTTTTGCTCATGCTTTGGTCTTACGCACACTTTTGTGGCGTTTATTTTGCTCATCACCCCTTATTGGAATCTTGTTGATTGTGTTAACCATGGATAAGGTGTTACCCATAGCTAGCCAAACATTTTAGTTTAATCTTGAGATCACCAAAAGGTCTAGTCATCTATTGTGTTGAATCTACCGACCTATCAACTGTGGTCTAGCAACCTATAGGTCTACTTTTTTGTGTTACCTTAGTAGTAGCTAGCTTAACTATCATATTTCCTTTTATATTGCTGAGACTACACAGACTTATAGTTGAACTTTGCATCTTTTTCAATTTTGATATTTTAAAGTCCCAAATGGTTTCTACCTGTGTACTATCATATTCCACACATTAAATCGGTATCACACGTACGATCTTATTTATTATCGGCTTGCCTCTCCTTTTCCCTCGTTTTTTTTCTCATACCTATTCTCCCCCTAAAATACTAAAACCTCTAAGGATTTGCATTTTAGGATTTTAATGAGCAAGAAAAGACACTAAGTGTAATTAACGAACTAACATTTAACAAAAACCAAGAGAATTAAACTTAAATAACACTAAAATTTAATTTTTTAAAAAAACTAGACACGACGTATCGGACTATACATGGTCATCTTCAGGAATGACCTGACCTTTCTTTTTAAACGCCATTGACCTCTAATGGATATAGAAAACGTGGTTTGTCAAAAGCCTTTGTATAGAGGTCAGCGCGTTGAAAATCAATGTTTACTTTTATCACATCGATTAAATTCTTTTCAAAACAGTCACGTATGAAGTGATATTTGATTCCGATGTGTTTGGTCTTAGAATGTTGGACCGGGTTCTTAGTGACTGCAATCGCAACAGAGTTATCAACAAATATAGGAGTGGAACTGAAATGCAAACCGTAATCCTGCATTTGCTGTGAATCCATATGATTTGGGAACAACAGCTTGCAGCAGCAACGTATTCGGCTTCACAGGTTGACAAAGCAACCGAGGTCTGCTTCTTACAATGCCAGGTTACTAATCTTCTCCCAAAGAACTGACACCCTGCTCATGTAGACTTGTAGTTCATCTTGCATCCGCCGTAATCCGAGTCACTATACGCTATAAGTTCAAAGTCATCATCATGAGGATACCATAACCCAAGTGTGGGTGTGCCCTTTAGATACCAAAATATCCTTTTGACCCCAATTAGATGATTCACCTTAGGCTTTGCCTGAGATCGTGAGCATAAACGTCTAGCATACATGATATCTGGTCTTGAAGCAGTGAGATACATGAGAGATCCAATCATCCCTCGGTACATAGTGGCATCTACCAGATCACCGTTCTCATCGGGAGCTACATCATGGTTTGTAGCTAGTGGAGTGCCAGCTATGGAGGCATTCTCCATGTCAAACCAATTGAGAATATCCCTTACATACTTGGTCTGATGTAAGAAGATTCCATTTGGTGTCTGATCCACCTGTAACCCGAGAAAGAACTTCATCTCCCCCATGGCACTCATCTCAAACTCCGCCTTCATAACTACTTCGAATTCTTTGCATAATTCTTCGTTCTTTGAACCGAAGATTATGTCATCTACATAGATCTGTACTAGTAGTAGATCTCCATCTTTTTCTTTGATAAACAGTGTGCAATCAATGACTCCCTTGCGAAATCCATGTTTCACAAGATGAGTTGAAAGTTTCTCATACCAAGCCCTTGGAGCTGATAAAGCCTGTATAGAGCCTTGTCGAGTTTGTAGACTCTATCCCGGATATGGATCCTCAAATCCCTCGGGTTGACTGACATACACTGTTTCTCTGATCTCACCATGAAGGAATGCACTCTTCACATCAAGTTGATAAACTTTGATTTTCATATAAGACGCATAGGCAAGAAAGATGCGGATGGCTTCCATCATTGCCACTGGTGCAAATACTTCGTTGTAGTCAATACCTTCAACTTGTCGAAAACCCTGAACTACAAGCCGAGCCTTGTTTTTGATAATCACCCCTTAATCATCTTTCTTGCATTTCAAGACCCATTTGGTGCCAATGAGTTTAGCACCTTCAGGTCTACCGACTAGTGTCCATACACCTAACTTCTTAAACTGAAGAAGTTCTTCTTCCATGGCACTAACCCAAGCCTCATCATTTAGTGCTTCACTGACATACTTTGGTTCAAACTGAGACACAAAGCATCGATATGCATCGTCGTGAAGGTATCCTTTTTCCATCACGGAGGCATAATCAGCTGAGTATAGCTGATTTCTAGTTTGAACCCCTGATCTCACATCTCCTATGATATTATCCAATGGATGATAGACAATTAGACGTGATCTAGGAGTTGTTGGAACAACCACCTCAGAGTCAAGATTATGAGTATTTGGTTCTAGGTCGGAGGCAGTAGGAGTCTGAGGTTCTAATGATTCTGAAGTATCACTTGCTGGTGCTGGTGAACTTGTGTAAGTGGGAACCTGTACATCCTGGTTGATCTGATCATTTTCTTCATTGTCTTCATTAGAGGAAGAATCACTCGCATCAACTGCTCCCCCTAAGTTGGTAGTATCATGACTTGTTGAATCTTGAGATGGTGTTTTCAAAACATCGTACATCATCTTGTTTGCCAACTCGTCTTCTGAAGCGGGAACAGGTATGTGGAAGGTCTTGAAGAATCCATCATAGTCGAAGAAGTTGGTAGGCCCCTTTCCAGCAGGTGGTGTGATATATCTCTCAACATCAACATTACACCACACCTCTACTTGGCCTGTTAAGTTGTTGTAAACTCTCTTGTTCGGTATGTTGTATCCTAGAAAGATCCCTTCATCAACCTTCTCACTGAATTTTCCCTCTGAGTCTTCTTTGGCAGGGTGCATGAAAAACATTAGGATATGATTTTGTAAAAGAAGATGCACAAGATGAAGACCCAAAGAAGGACACAAAATACATGGACACTTGAAGCATTTGGAGGTGGATTCAAGTAGGAGTTCATGGACACCTTTTAATGTGTCATAACCCTTAAGAAAGACCTTATGACAACACTTGTGATGGCAAACAAGTGTGATCAACTTAGTGGCTATGGCTATGCACTTATGTTTGAATGATTATGCTTGTTTGGTTGTTTGTTGTATGATTTTTGGTTGACATTTGGATATGCATAACAAACTCATTAACAAACTTAACAAGTTGAAAATTGATGGTTCTTGATCATTAAGTGGTTAATAAAAGGTTATTAATAGATTAATGATTTTAATAAAAGGGGTTTTATTAAAAAGTGAACCATAGGGTATCTTGTATTTGAAAGCATGGAAATATAAGGTACATAGAGTTTTCTAAACATTGATTATCAAAACTTAAAGTTTCTTTTATAAATAAGTTTAACATCATCCTTTTGCACAACACTTGAGTCACTTGGAAACTCTTAATGGGATAAAGGTCATCTTACCATTTTGAGGGAACTTGTGATTTGAGGTGGAGATACGATATTTGTGGGATAAAGGTCCCTAACCACTTATGTTGGAAAACTCACATGTGTGTGCAAGTAGGGTAACTTGATTTGCAAACCATGTTAAATGGATCACCTACAATACGGTTTACAAAGGTGTTGATGGGATAAACATGCCGACTATACATATGATATATTAAAGTCATCCCAAACCTCTAGAAGTTGCAATGGGTTGCAATTGTCAAAACGTTGACTACCTTTTTAATTTAAATAATGGGATAAAGGTCACCTAACCACTATTTAAATGTAACGTTAGATTCTAGAATTTTAAAATTGTGTAAGACATTTAAAAGGGGCTTTAGTTATTGAAATATGAAAATATCGAAAATAATAAAATTGAACTTTCTTAAATTTTGTAGATGGCCACCAACAACAATGAAAATAATGAAATCTCGTCTGCTCACTCACTATCACTAAGGACCATTCTCCAAAAGGAACGTCTAAACCATAATAACTTTATTGATTGGTTTCGAAACATGAGAATTGTTCTAAAGCAAGAGAAACAAGCATGTATTTTAGACGATCGATTCCCGATCAACCAAATGAGGAGGATGAAGAGGCCTACAAAAATTGGGTGAAATACACTAAGGACTCGGTCCAAGTGTCTTGCCTCATGTTGCAAGTATGTGTTGGACCAAAGAACCAATGAGCCAAGATCAAAAAACCTCTAAGTCCCACATGGTATCACAACAACTGCTGAAGACTCATCAGCAGTTTGACAAGTGCTGAAGACTTCAACAGCTGAAGATCAAGTTCTGAAGATTACAACAGCCGAAGAACTAAAGTGCTGAAGTATAACAGCTGAAGAACACAAGTATGAAGCTGAACAGCTGAAGAACACAAGTACTGAAGCTGAACAGCTGAAGAACACAAGTGCTGAAGCTGAAAGACCAAAGTACTGAAGTACAACAGCTGAAGAGTTTACAAGTGCTGAAGATCAACAACTGATGTACAAAGTCTGAAGACAAAGACTGAAGACATCAGCTGATCATATCTACTGAAGTCATCAGCTGATGAACATCTGAAGGTCAAAGTCTGAAGATCAAGTACTGAAGCGTCAGTAGTTTGTCACAACTGCTGAAGAGTACTTCTTCAGTAGTTGTGATATCAGTAGTTTTATATTTTTATGTTTCAGTAGTTTTGTAAAACGACTGAAGAGCTTGTTCTTCAGTCGTGTAGTTTCAGTAGTTTTATATTTTGTACTTAACACTCTGATAGTTCTCAGTAGTTGTGAACATTCAGTAGTTTGTAAGAGTTAGTTATTTTTGTATTAGATCTGCGGTTGGCACTTTCGTGATAACAACAGTGATTGTTGCACTCTATATAGGAGTAGTGACAACCTATTGTATGTAAAGTGAATGACTGAATGGAATGAATGAATGATTTGATTAGAAATATTCTACATCTATAAACATTCCTTGAATCAGAAATATATATTCTCTCCCTATAACCGTATGCGTTCTTAATGCATACAAGTATCGATTGCATGCTACAATTTGTCTAATTCTTGTTCATATTCCGCTGCTTTGAACTCTAATACATCGAACTTGTGATACTGATCCTGTCAAATGGTATCAGAGCTGGTTAATCATTGATCGATCTAATAATTGATCATTGAAACTGTTATTCAAGATCTAAGTTTGATTGAATTAGCTTTTGTTTTTGCAAGAAACGGTTATAGAGATGAATTTTCTGTATTTCTGGTCATTCATCCTGAGATCTTCTCGTTTTCATTGAGTTTTTGTGGTCTGTTTAAAACTTTAAAAGCTGAATTAAGTGTTTTGGAACTGAAAATGACCACTCCCTCCAATGATCCACCAATACTGGTTCCTCAACCAAGCCACCAATGCTGGTTAGGAATGAGTATAACATATGGCAAAGACGTATGCTCCATCACCTGTCTGTTAACAGCGCAGGGTGTTGGACATCAGTGGTACATGGTCCACACAGCCTATGGTGAATAACCCGGAAACCAATCAAATGGTTCCGAAGAGGAGGGAGCAATACTCAGATGAGGATAAGAAGTTGCTTGAATTGATGCAAAAGCCCATGGAATTCTGGCCATGGCACTGCCAAATGAAATCTATTCTGGGCTAATGCATCATGAAACTGCCCATGACCTCTAGAATGCCTTAAAAGAACAATTTGGAGGAACAGATGAGGTCTTGGCAAATAATAGAGAAATTCTGCCCAACAATATGAGACATTCTCTCAAAGAAAGGGTGTGAGACACTGACTCAACAATATGAGCGTTCTCTTGTTGATCTCTGAACTAAAAATGGTCAAACTTGAGTACACAAATATTCAGATGAATAACAGATTTCTCAGATCACTGCCTGAGAGATGGGACACATATACTATTGTCCTACGCTCCAGTGCAAGTTTGGACAAACTATCTCTCACCCAACTCCATGGGAAACTGCTCACTTTTGAGAGGAGATAGAACAGAAGAGAAAGCTGTCTTCATCTGGAAAGCTCACTGAAGACTTTGTACCAGGCAACACTGCCTTGGTGGGTCATGAGTCAGAATATGCTTCATCTGAATGCCAGTATGATGAGCATATAATTTTCTTCAAGCACTTCTGATTCTGCATTTGTGAGTATTGATGGTCAGTTTACTGGGTGTAATAATGACAATCTATGCTTCATTTGGATGATCTCAAGGGGATTGCTGATGATGACTTAGAGGAGATGGATATTTTGAGCCAAATGGCCTGATAAATATCAGATCTCAAAAGTTCTATAAAGAACTGGAAGAAAATTCCCAGGACTCTCTGGCAAAACCAAAGTTGGTTTTGACAAGAGCAAGTTGAGGTGTCACAAATGCCAAAGGCTTGGACACTTTGCAAGGGAGTGTAGATCAACTGGATCTAACTCCACTGCACCCTTTGTGATCCTGGCAATAGTCAACACACAGAGGGCAACATCTGTCACCTCTAGTCATCATCCTCAACAACAATCTCTTCGGCATATTTTGTTCCTCAGGGTCAAATGCCATATGCGTACCCTTGTTATTACATGCCACAGTCAAATCAAGTTCAAGTTCCTATGGCACCACCAACCTCATGCACTACCAGAACCTCAGCCATCCCAATCTCATCAACAATCTCAACCTCAACAACACAGCTTCTTCACCCCAGGAGTTGTTGACTGGAGCAGTTTACCAGATGACATGTCTGGTCATGACCAACTGTTCTCAGGTGCTGGTCAACATGGTGGTGACAGTCCTTTTGGGAATCTAGCTCTATGGCTTTGGAGTCTCCTGATACTTCATTTTCTAATGCCTCTACACCTCAGGTATCACAGGTATCCTCTGAGGCAAAAGCCAAATTATGTTCTGAACCATGCATAGCAGCATTTGCTTCCATTAGAGAAGCAAATGTAGCTCTAATTAATAAGAACATTGAGCTAGAACAAATAATTCCAAAAAACAAGCTGAGTTTGAGTCTGTGCTTAAAGATAAAAATGATGAGATTTATAAACTGAATTGCCAAATAATTGATGATAAGGCTAGAGAGGAAGTACTTCTAGAGAAGTACAAAGATCTCAAAGAAACCCTTGCAGTTACCCAGGTCGAGTGTGATAGATGGGTACAATCATGCAAAGGTTTTGAAATGCTTCTAGTAAGCAATCTGCTTCAAATGTGAAATTTGGAATTGGTTACAATCACCACTGCTCCTACATATTTTACCCCAAGAGGCAGGTAGAATCTGATGGTGAGAGTGATAACCAATCCATCACATCATGTGATCTACCTTCTGATACAGCACAATCAGAAGTAGAAGTCAGCATCAAGCCCTCTTTGAACTTATCAGCTGATGTTGATGGTTCAAATGCTGACATTCACATGATTAATGAGTTGATCAACTCAGGAGTTAATCCTGAAGGTCCTGAAAGGACTAGAGAGCAGATCTAACACCTGAAGTTCAAACTTCAACTGCTGTCAGTACTGAAGAGAAGAAAATTGACAGTAGAAAGAGTTTGAAGACCACTAAAGAGGCAGTCAAGAAAGCAAACAATGCTTCCAAAGCATTGAAGAACACGTCTTCAGTTGCTTCACCCTCTTTAGTTGATGATCAACCTAAGATGAAGAAGAACCATGTGAAGTGTGGTCTGTTCAATCATCTTACAGATGATTGTTGGTACAAAGAGAGTTCAAACTCAAACAAATAGAAAAATTAAAGAGAAAATGGTAAAAAATGAAAACTGTTTTGAGACCACATTTGTATCAGCAACATCAAATCCTGTAACCCTTAAGTCCTCAAGAAATCCAAAAAGGAAGGGGTTAACAGATGACAGCTGAGAGTGCTCCGAAGAAGAAGGTGCAACATAGGAATCTATCAAACTCCACTGGCAATGTGTCTGATGAGCTGAAAGCTTTATCACAAAATCAGACACAGCTGGTATGATGGTTCAACATCTGTTGGGTAGAGTTAACCAACTAGACACTCCTATGTTGAAACCACAGAAAAGGAGGTCCAAGCCAAAGGACTCCCCTTCTACACCATCTTCTCCTCTCAGGCTGTTGTTTCAAATAAACCTGTTAGTTTACCATCTATTGATGAGACCAGGCCCAAAACCAAAAGGTTTGGGTCTCTAAAACTAACTGATTGTTTATTATTGCAGGGTTCTTCAACATGCCAAAGTAGCATCTGGTATGTAGACAGTGGGGGATCTATGCACATGACTGGGAACAGCTCTCTTCGTCATGACTACTCTCAAGGAAAGAAGGGATTTGTCTCTTTTGGCAATGATGCTAGGGGTTACATCATCGGTAAGGGCTTTGTCTCCAATGGAGAAATCAAATTTGATGATGTTAATCATGTGGAAAATCTCAAGTACAATCTCTTATGTCAGTCAAATTGTGTGATAAAGGCCATGTTGCCCTTTTCACCAGTCAAAACTATAGGATTCTGTCATCCAAAGTTTTGCACTTGATTGACAAGGTGTTGGATGATCACACTCTCCTGAAAGCCAACAGGACAGGAAGAGTGTATGCCTTAGATCTTTCTAAGAAATAGATCTCAAAGGCAATCCTTGCCTATTTTCCAAAGCCTCTTCTCAAGAATCTAAACTGTGGCACAGGAGCTTGGTCATGTTAATCTCAAAAACATGAATCAGCTTACCCACAATAGTTTAGTCAGAGGCTTACCAATAAAGGAGTTCCACTGTGATGAAACCTGCACTGCTTGTTTAAAAGGAAAACAACACAAAGTCTCATTCCCTCCTATTGAAGTGCCTAAGTCCACTGCCTGCTTGCAATTACTGCATATGGATCTATTTGGTCCTGTTAGAGTAATGAGCATCGCAAAGAAGAAATACTGTCTGGTAATTGTGGATGATTACTCCATATTTGTATGGACTTTCTTTCTACATTCAAAGGATGAGGCTGCTCAGAAGATTATTCACTTTGTGTTGTATATTGAGAAGCAGTATTCCCTTCCAGTCAAGTGTATTAGGAGTGACAATGGAATGAATTCAGAAACCATACACTTGATGACTTCTATCTTTCAAAGGGAATCAAAAGGCAGTTTAGCATACTAAGGACTCCAGAACAAAAGGAGTAGTGGAGAGAAAGAACAGGACCCTAATTGAAGCTGCAAGGTCCATGCTGGCTGACTCTGGTTTGCCACTGACCTTTTGGGCTGAAGCTGTCAACACAGCTTGCTATGTGCAAAATAGAGTTTTAGTAAATCAGAGGTTGATGAAGACTCCATATGAAGTTCTCCATCATTTGGCTCCTCTGATTTCATTTTTCAAAGCATTTGGGTGTCCCTGTTTCATTCTCAACACAAAGGATCAACTCCATAAATTTGATCCTAAGGTGGATGCAGGGTATTTTGTTGGGTATTCATCTACTTGCAAGGCATACAGAGTCTTCAACTGCAGAACAAAGATGGTTGAAGAAACTCTACATGTTAAGTTCAATGATTCTCCAAAGGACAAGATTCCACAAAGCCCTGTGGAGTTATTTGATTTGGACATACTGCAATATGTTCCTTATCAAACTCCTGCTGTTGCTCCTGTCAACAGTTCACCACCTGGTGGTACTGCTGATGATGATGATGATTGCAGTACTCACCTCTTTAGGTTTAGTGATCAGCCGCTGATTCAGCTAGACCTGATGTTCCTGTAGCTCCAGTAGCACCATCCACAACAAATGCTGATGAGATCTCTTTGAATTCAACTTCCTTTGAATTACCATCCACTGATTGTTTTCAAGGAAATGATTCACCATCACCATCTGTTACTGTTGAGCCTGCTACAAACACTTGCACAGATCTCATTGTGTCAGATCTGAAGAATCACCCTATGTCTCAAATCATTGGTGATATCACTGCTGGAGTATCAACAAGAAGTCAATTGTCAATTTCTGCTTCTATGCTCTCTTCATCGATCAGCAAGAGCCAAGAATTATCACATTGCTTTAAAGGACAATGGATGGGTTGATGCCATGCAGCTTGAGCTTCTTCAGTTCAAGAAACAGCAAGTGTGGGAACTGGTTCCTCTACCTCCAGGTAAGTGTGCAATAGGCACTAAATGGGTGTTTAGCAACAAAACTGATGAAAATGGGCTTATTGTTAAGAACAAGGCCAGACTGGTTGTTGAGGGGTTTGCATAAGAAGAAGGTATTGATTATGATGAAACCTTTGCCCCTGTAGCCAGACTGGAAGCAATTCGATTGTTCTTAGCTTATGCTGCTTATCAAAATCTTAAAGTTTTTCAAATGGATGTCAAAAGTGCATTTTTGTATGGAAATTAATTAAGAAAGTTTATGTATGTCAACCTCCGGGCTTTGAGGACAATAAACATCCTAATTGGGTGTATAAGCTTGATAAGGCTCTTTATGGGTTAAAACAAGCTCCTAGAGCCTGGTATGAGGCATTATCAAACTTTCTTCTAGAAAATAATTTCACTAGAGGCTCCATAGATAAGACTTTATTCATTAAGAAAGCTGGCAGCATAATCTACTTGTTCAAATTTATGTAGATGACCTCATTTTTGCATCCTCTGATCCAAAGTTGTGTGATGCCTTTACAAAGTTGATGCAACAGAAGTTTGAAATGAGTGCCATGGGAGAGTTACATTCTTTCTGGGGTTGCAAATCAAACAGAAGGCTGATGGAATTTTCATTCATCAGTCCAAATATACAAAAGATCTTTTGCAATAGTTTGATTTACAAAACTGTAAGCCTGTTCTACTCCCATGTGCAGCACCACAAAACTGGATACAGATCAAAAGGTAAAGTGGTTGATGAACACTTTACAGATGTATGATTGGTCCTTGATGTATTTAACAGCTTCTAGACCAGATATTATGTTTGCTACATGTGTTTGTGCTAGATTTCAGGCTGCACCTAAAGAGTCTCATCTGATTGCAGTCAAGAGGATCTTTAGATATCTGCAAGGCACTCCATCTCTAGGTTTATGGTATTCTACCGGACATTCTCGTAAATTAGTTGCTTTTTCTGACAGTGACTATGCAGGGTGTAAGTTGACCGGAAATCAACGTCTGGTAGATGTCAATTCCTAGGCAACTGCTTGATTTCTTGGCAGAGCAAGAAACAGACCTCAGTTGCTACATCAACTGCTGAAGCAGAGTACATTGCAGCTGCAAGTTGTACATCTCAGTACTCTGGCTTCAAAACCAATTTGGATTATGGCATTTCAGAGACTAAGACTCCATTGTTAATGGATAGTGCTTCAGCTCTTTGCATTGTCAAAAATCCAGTCCAGCACTCTAGGACCAAACATATAGAGATCAGACATCATTTTATAAGGGATTGTTTGAAAAAGGTCTGATTGATCCTAAGTTTGTGCCTAGTGCTGATGAGCTTGCAGACATTTTACTAAGCCTTTGGATAGTTCAACTTTCCAAAACCTGGTGTTAAGGCTTGGTATGCTGCAGCTAGAATAAGTGACAACTACTGATGATCTTAGTAATAAGTACTGATGATCATTAGTACCTATGTCACATATAAGTACTAATGAGCTCTTTACCCTCAGTAGTTTTTATAACTACTGAAGGCTAAATGTCTCACAAGTACTGAAGTACTTCATCTGTTCTAAACTACTGATGTAGTTACAACTACTGAGCAGTTACAACTACTGCAATCAGTAAAAACAGATAAGTACTGATGTCCTATGAAACAACTGAAATCAGCCAAAAAGACTGATGAATGTGTTGAGGACAGTATGAAACAGCTGAAAAGCTAAGAATTGACGAAAACAGCTGAAGAGAACTTTCTCTTCAGTCGTTTGTACAACTGCTGTTTCATTCTAAACAACTGAAGCAAAACCATGTCTTCAGTAGTTTTTATAACTACTGATGACTAATACCAAGTCTTCAGTTGTTTACAACAGCTGATGACAAAACCACTTTCTTCAGTAGTTTCATAACTACTGATGACAAACACCACATCCTCAATTGTTTCAATCATCTGAAGTCAAAACCACGGTCTTCAGTAGTTTTCTAAACTACTGATGCCTAACACCACGACTTCAGCTGTTTCAACGTCTGAAAGGATAATACCATGTCAACGGTCGTTTAAAACTACTGATGACTAACACCACATCCTTCAGTCGTTCTTACCGTACCCTATAAATATCCCTAACCTAAGCTCTCAATGCTTCATCTTCTTCACACCTAACGTTCCTCTACAAAACGTCCCTCTTCTCCATGGCGTCCATGCAAATTAAACCGCGACACAACTGTGTTGCCTACCTCACTAAATCGCCCATCTGGACTAAGTTCGATACTGCTATCGATCTTATGGTTCAGTCCCAATACACACGCACGGCATTTCTCTGAATCCCATACAACATGCCGAATCCTTGCACCAATTTTGGATGAACGTTACTGTTACCACTGGGGAGAACAAACACCATCCCTCCAGTCGGTCGTAAACAACAAAGAAGTAGTCATCACTCCTGCAATAATCGCAAAATTCTTCATCTGAATGATGCTAGTTCTCTGCTGGATATCCAAAGGGCACCACTGATCTATCCTTTGCCCAACATGGATATCAAGGCGATCTCAGTGCCTCCACTATCTTGAAGAAACACTTTAATGACGCTTGAGTGCCTAATCTTTCACATGGTGAATGTATGTTTGGCCCCTAAGACGTCGTCTTGGGATCAAATGTCGACGAAATGGCAGTAGGTAATGTACTTATCCTTGAGAAACAACCACTAAACTTTTCAGAAATAATATTTTCAGAGCTCAAAGATATGGCTCAAAAAATAACTGCCAACCGTGGATACTTTATCCACGGTTCATAATGGCCATTATTACAGACCAGCTTAATGCTGAGGGACTTGTTGGCTTGGGAGTCCCTGCTACGGCTGTTCTGCCGAAGTATACTCCCGGCACAACTCTGACCAGACACTTAAAATGGCTGCCATGCTGCGAAAAACCACGCAGTTGGAACCCACAGCCACCACCTCCAAATCAAAAGTCCCCACCAAACCCACCAAAAGAAACCCAAAACGGCTACTCAGGGAATTGAGTCCCCTGAGGATGCCCCTACAACACAAACGCAGGTATATCCACTAGTCCAAACCCCCTAGTGGATACAATGACTCTTCCAGCCATAGCCGCTCAGGCTTCCTCTCAACAGGAGCCTGCAGCAACCACAAAAGGGGTACCTACATATCTGGGATCTTCCTCACTTGAGGGGATTGCCATTGAAGAGCACCAACCTCCCCAGGTGCACACTGCTTCACCCCAAACAACCGCCCCTCACAGCCCAACTTTAATAGTTGCACACGTGCTGACTCAACTGCACTCCTCACCCCCTCCCCAGCAACCACTTACTACTGGGAATACCTCTACAATGAGGGGGGAGGACCACAGTGCACTTGAGAACCCACATCACAGGGGTTTACCACTTCTATCTCCTGGTGTAGACAAGGAGCTTAGAATATCTAGTGAGCCTGCCACCTCCTCTGACTTAGCACATGATCAGAATGAGGCTGGTAATATTGCTATGACCTCACTAGAGGCAACAGCTGATGATGGACACTGTCCTGGGCTGGAAGTCCCCAGTACCAAGCACAAGGGGCACATGCATCAGCTGGTCTACATCTAGTGCATGTAAATCCTGCTCTAAGCAGGAGGTCAGATGATTCAGCTTCGGCTGATGATGACCTGGGCTTTTTCTATGATGTTCTTGCCCAGAACACAATCCTTGAAGAGAAAGTCAGTAGGCTGCAAAACCTACTTGATCAATTCTCCCAAGGAGAAAGACCATCTGCCTCTACCCACCCACAGATGGCACCTTCACTTGAAGGTTCCCCAAACACTGAGCCACTCCAAACTCAACCACCTGCCTCTGCTTCAGGCCCTACTTCTCAGGAACAGAACCCTCCTGAGCAAATAGGTGCTGTACTTCAAAATTCCCTCCCTCTCATCACACCCATAATCACTGATATTGTGACTAAAGCCATTGATGAGAGGCTTTCCTCCACTTTACAGCCCATGATTGATGCTGCTGTACAAAAGACTCTTTCTGCGGTACAAACCTTCCTCCAATGCATCCAAAAAGGGGGAGAGTACTGCAGTGAAAGAAAAGAAGAGGAAAAGATACGAGAAAAAAGAAGGAAGCAAGCAAGTCCAAAAGGAGGAGAAAGAACAGCAACCAATGCTCACCTACAAGCGAAAGAAAGTGCTGATGATCACATTGCTGAAGATAAAGCCTTGGAGCTACTGATAAAAGAGGCTGATGCCGAAACAGCAGATCAATGGACAACATCATTGATCAGCTGTTTAGGCAAGGCCATGACACCAATAAACTTGACTCTAAGATTCGACGACTAGAGATTGAAGAAATCCAGAATAGATGGGCAAGTTATGAAGTGTTAGAGAGAGAAAGGCTTGAAATCATGATTAGATTTATTGCAAAATATCATGGAAGATCAATGATCGAAATCAAAGCTTGGTCCAGGGACAGTATCTTGGCAATCACCACCAAGATCTGTTCGTCTGAAGCATATACTAAGGGGCTTGTTATTGAAGCTTTGAATGAAGCGGGTGCTGGGAGCAGGACTGAGCTAGCCAAGCAATCAAAAGCCACACTCACATCAAGGATGCTAGAACAGCCTGTCAACATTCCCGCACCAAAACCACCCAAAACACAACCCACCAAAAACTCCCTTACCCTCAAAACCCATAGCCGATGATATACCCTTGAAGAAGAAGAGAAGGATATTGAGGCTAGAAGATGATGAAGAAGATGATGAAGATAGGCTGCTGCTCTCAGCTGTGATTCAGTTGCCTAAGGCCACAAGTCACTCCTCAGCAATTACTCCTGAAGTCCAGAGACAAATGGTTAAAGTGAAGCTAGAAGAAGAAGAGCTTCATAAACAGCATGATGAGGAATTACTGAAGAGAGTTGACAAAGCTTATGCAGCCACATCTTCTATCATCAACATGAAGAAGCAAGCCCTCAGACTTTACACTCTCAGGCATACCTTTCAATATCAAAAGGAAAGAGTGAGGATTTGGCCTGATCCCAGGGTCTCTCACAGAATTCATAAGAAAAATATACCTCAGAGATGCATTGGCCAGGTGAAAAAGATCGTAGATGAAGTGATCTCTCTAGTCTTTGTAGTTTCACCCTGGGAAATCCTAGAAGACTTCAAGAAGGCCTACAAAGCTAATCTAACCCCTCAGAAGATGCTGGAAAATAAAATAGTGAAAAAGGGGTTAGTTTACAAGAGGCTTGAGGAAGTCAGGAAAAATGAGCTCTAGTTGTTCCTAGAGGGTAATCACCCGGATGAGTTTGCTTACAGAATAATAACAACTGTGGAGCTAAAGAATGGGAAACAGGCCAAATACCTGTCTGAGTATTATGGGCCTGAATCTTGTTTGAAGGAGGTGCTGAAGAGCTAACCATGGAGGAACAAATCACCTTCCTTGAGGCCTACACAAGAGAGTCGTACAGACTCATTATGGGGAAGTGAATCTCATGAATGGGATAAAACAACTCTGTGTCCTGTTCCCCAAAACAGAGTTCCCATTCATACTCTGCCAAACAAATATTTGAGGTTTCTTCCCAGGCCGGAGCTTACATGGGTCATCTTCTCTACTGATCAAGAAGGAAAAAGACCAACACTTTGCCAACAATAAGTGGGACAACGGATAATTTAGAGGTTTTGGCTGCATTGGTTCAGGGGAGTTTGTTGGACCAAAAGAACCAATCAGCCAAGATCAGAAAACCTCTAAGCCCCACATGGTATCACAACAACTGCTGAAAGACTCATCAGCAGTTTGACAAGTGCTGAAGACTTCAACAGCTGAAGATCAAGTGCTGAAGATTACAATGCCGAAGAACTAAAGTGCTGAAGTATAACAGCTGAAGAACACAAGTACTGAAGCTGAACAGCTGAAGAACACAAGTACTGAAGCTGAACAGCTGAAGAACACAAGTGCTGAAGCTGAAAGACCAAAGTACTGAAGTACAACAGCTGAAGAGTTTACAACTGCTGAAGATCAACAACTGATGTACAAAGTCTGAAGACAAAGACTGAAGACATCAGCTGATGATATCTACTGAAGTCATCAGCTGATGAAACATCTGAAGGTCAAAGTCTGAAGATCAAGTACTGAAGCGTCAGTAGTTTGTCACAACTGCTGAAGAGTACTTCTTCAGTAGTTGTGATATCAGTAGTTTTATATTTTTATGTTCAGTAGTTTGTAAAACGACTGAAGAGCTTGTTCTTCAGTCGTTGTAGTTCAGTAGTTTTATATTTTGTACTTAACACTCTGATATGTTCTCAGTAGTTGGTAAGAGTTAGTTATTTTTGTATTAGATCTGCCAGTTGTCACTTTCCGTGATAACAACAGTGATTGTTGCACTCTATAAAGGAGTGACACCTATTGTAATATTTGAGTAGAATGAATGGAATGAATGAATGATTTGATTAGAAATATTCTACATCTATAAACATTCCTTGAAATCAGAAAATATATTCTCTCCCTATAACCGTATGCGTCTTAATGCATACAAGTATCGATTGCTTGCTACAATTTGTCTAATTCTTGTTCATATTCCGCTGCTTTGAACTCTAATACATCGAACTTGTGATTACTGATCCTGTCAGTATGACTTTGGATCTCTAAAAGGAGTATGAACATCATGGAGGATACGACATGATAACCCAGTTGAAGGAAATGTTCCAACAACAAACAAGGGTAGCGCACTTCAAAACGGTTCTAGCACTCCATGCGTGTCGTAAGGATGACACCCAATCTATTTCATCTTATGTACTTAAGATGAAAAGCCACATCAACCGCCTCGAGAGGCTGAATTGTCCCGTCTCAAAAGAGTTGGCTACGAATTTGATACTCAACTCTTTGTCAAAACATTTTGACAACTTTGTCATGAATTATAATATGAACGGGGGGATAAGAACACAAGTGAGCTTCATTCTATCCTCAAAACTGCCGAGGCTGCCATGCGTAAAAGGATTTTACCTGTTCTCACCATCAATGAAGGTGGGAACAAGAAGAGGCCTCACCCCGCACCAAGGCAAATGTTGACAAGGGTAGGGGATGTTAGGGGAAAGAGAAAGGGAGTGGTAAGAGCGCCACCCCCAAAACCAACGGAGAAGAAGCAAAAGGTTGCTTCGAATGACCCAATGTTTTAGTGTGGGGAGATTGGACATTGGCAAGAAATTGCCCAGTCCATCTCAAAGAGTTGCAAGCTAAGGGATGTCGGGCAAACCTCAGGTACAATTTTCATGATTCATATTGATCTAAATTTAATATCCTCTAACACATGGGTATTGGATACCGGATGTAGAACTCACATTTGCAACTTTGCAGGGGTTCAAAAGAAGTGAGGACTGCATGAAAGGGGATGTTAGCCTCTACATATGAAATGGGGCAAAAGTGCAAGTTGAAGGTCGGGGGGACTACACTTGAAGCATCCAAATGGTTTAGAAGCAATTTGAACAATTTTCTATGCTTCTAGTTTGACTAGAAACATTATTTCTGTTGCCCAATTAAGACAATATGGTTATGTTTTAACATTGATTGAAAATGAAATTCATGTTTCTTCAAATGGCATATTTTATTTTAAAGCTATTCCTATTAATGGTATTTATGAATTGGTTCGTGAAAACACATTATATGATAGCTCATTGTACCAAACCCCCACTAGGAAACTTAAATTGGATTTGAGTGATACCTATCTTTGGCATTGCTGTCTTGGTCATATAAATAAGAAGCGCATACAAACACTTCAAAAGAATGGTCTTTTAAAAGCAAGTGAATATGATTCATTTGATGTATGTGAATCTTGTTTACAAGGAAAAATGACTAAGGCACCGTTTAGTGGCAAATTCGAAAGGGCAAATGATTTATTAGGCATCATACATTTGGATGTATGTGGTCCTTTTAAGCAAATAACTAGGTACCATGAAAGATACTTCATTACCTTTATCGACAACTATAGTCGATATGGTTATGTGTACTTATTAAGACACAAAGATGAAGCTTTTGAAATGTTCAAAATCTTCCAAAATGAAGTAGAAAATCAACTCAACAAGAAAATACAAATTCTCTGCACCGATAGAGGAGGTGAATACCTAAGTTATGCTTTTAGGTATCATCTTAGAAGTTGTGGTATTGTCTCACAACTATCTCCACCTGGAACACCACAAAACAATGGTGTGTCTGATAGGAGAAATCAAACTCTATTGGATATGGTTTAATCTATGATGGCTAGAAGATCATTGCCTCTATCATTTTGGGGTTTCGCTTTGCTCTCTACGGCCAGTATCTTGAATATGGCTCCAACCAAGATAGTGGAAATGACACCTTTTGAAATATGGCATGGAAGGGTTCCATCACCATCATATTTAAATGTACGGGGTTGTGAGGCTTATGTTAAGACTCCCACCTCAAACAAGTTAGAAAGCCATTCCACTAAGTGTATCTTCATTGGATATCCTAGAGATTTTATGGGATATTATTTTTATGATCCATTAGCACAAAAGGAGTTTGTTGCCAAGAAGGCTGAGTTCTTAGAAGCTAAGTTCCTTACGGAAGGAACTAGGAGTAGAACTGTGGATCTTGAGGAGGATCAAGAACCATAAACCGATACACGTTTGGTTGACACTAGCACTCTACATGAGGATGTTGAGAATGATCAAGTGGTGGTCAATATACACAAAACGTTCGCAGATCTGGTAGAATTAGTAATCCACCTGAAAAATATGGATTTTTCGTAAATGAATGCTATGTTGAAGAATCTGACGAACCAACCACCTATCGTGATGCAATGTCCAATTTGGAAAGTGACAAATGGCTTGAAGCCATGAACGTTGAGATGCAATCCATGTATGACAACCAAGTATAGGACTTGGTTGAACCACTTCTTAACTCCATGATTGTCGGAAGTAAGTGGGTTTTCAATAAGAAAACCGATATGCATGGAAACTTGGATACTTATCAAGCTAGACTTATAGCAAAAGGTTTCACTCAAACTCAAGGGGTTGATTATAATGAGACTTTCTCACAGGTTGCAATGCTAAAGTCTGTTATGATATTATTTGCCATACATGCTCATTATGATTATGAGATTTGGCAAATGGATGTCAAAACCGCTTTTCTAAATGGATATCTTGAGGAAGATGTCTATATGGCTCAGCCTGAAGGTTTTGTCAATCAAAAACATCCTAACAAAATATGCAAGTTAAAGAAATCAATCAATGGATTAAAGCAACCATCACGAAGTTGGAATCACCATTTTGATGAAGAAATAATCAAATTTGGGTTAATCAAAATTGCTAATGAAGCATGTGTATATAAGAAAGCTAGTGGGAGCATCATCACTTTCCTAGTATTGTATGTCAATGGCATTTTACTATTTGGAATTGACATTCCAACCTTGGAGGGTGTAAAAGCCTGGCATGGAAGTTGTTTCCAATAAGGATCTTGGTGAAGCCCGCTATATTTTGGGAATAAAGATCTATAGGGATAGATCAAGATGGTTGATAGGTTTAAATCAAAGTGCATACATTGACAAGATCTTGAAAAGGTTCAAGATGAAAAACTCTAAGAAAGGTACCGTACCTATTCAAAAGAGAACGATATTGAGTAAGACTCAATGTCCAAGCTCAAAGGATGAGCAAGATAAAATAATGGGAATCCGGTATGCGTCTCCTATAGGATCCATCATGTATGCAATGATATGCACTAGGCCGGACGTGTCATGCGCTTTGAGCGTGACAAGCCGATACCAATAAAATACTGGAAACAATTATTGGATGGTTTTTATGAACATACTTAAGTACCTAAGGAAGACCAAAGATATGTTCCTAATCTATGGATCTGGTGAGGAAGAACTTGTAGTAAAGGGTTACCCGGATGCAAGTTTCCAAACTGACCGGGGTGATTCACGATCACAATCGGGTTCCATTTTCATCTTGAATGGAGGAGAAATTTCTTGGAAGAGTGTTGATACATGTATGTCCCTAGATCATGATATGAATGTAATAGATCTTGTTTGTCTGATTCTGAGGTAATGCTTGGAATGATTAATGAAATGATATTCTTTGTTTGTTATTTATAATGTTTAATGTTTCATTAATGAGTTGGTGTTGAATTGGTTAATTAGGTTTGTGGTTGTTTGAATTGTTACACATAATGTTATATTAATTAATACATTCAAACTTAACAAAATGAAGTTCTCATGCGAATGGCCCATGCGAATGGACCATATGCATGAATAACTTCATACGAATGACTCAGTCGCACGACTGAACTAGGAGACTGAATCAGTCGTATGATTGTAACATAAGATTGGCTCAGTCGCATGACTGAACGCTCAGTCGTGCGGATGAATCAACCGCATGGTTCAATCGCACGACTGAACCATACTAATGGTTCAGTCGCATGAATGAACAATACTAACCTATAAATACAACCCAATTCGTGAAAAAAGGGGTCATTCATTCTCTTATGATTCCAGACGTACCCTAGCAGTCCAGAAGTTTTCCAATTCGTTCTCCAAGTTCATAGAACACATTAGATGGATTTCCAATTGATTTCTAATTTTAGTTTCAATTCTTTATTGATTCTTCGTGTGTTCTCACTGATTGGATCGCCAATCAAATAGGATTCCGCACTATTTGATCTGGTTTACACGCTAATCACTAGGTATTTCGTGCAAATACCCGGTCCCAACAAGTGGTATTAGAGCCTTGGCTCTTGATTACGTGTGATTCAATCAAGATTGATAAAAACTTGGTGGTTTTGCACTAAAAACGCAATCTTTTGTGTCAAAATTGATCTTGGACGTTCCCTGCTCATCAAAGTTTGGTTTCTACGGACTTAGGCGATTACACCTTGCGAAATTTCGAATTTTTATGGCTAAAACACGTTTAACCTAGAAATTTTCACAAAACAGCAGCTTCAGTCGCACGATTGAGCCATTCGCACGATTGGCCCTCATTCGCATTGCTCAGACGCGTGATTGGACCTAGTCGTATCTCTATTCGTACGATTGAACCACTCGTTCACAATGTACATATGCATCAGCTTCATTCGCACGACTGAACCAATCGCTTAGTCCAGGCACACGATTGAACCATTCGCTCAGTTCATTCAGACGGATAGCCCAATCGCATCCTTCAGTCACACCAGTTGACAGTTTGTCTTAGTAGACTTAAAGTTATTCGCCATGGAAGATCAAATGTCAGCCTTTACTGCTGGGAAGGACTCTAGGATCCAGAATCTGCTGTTACTTGAGAGTGAGGTGGGTAATCATAATAAACCACCGAAGCTCTTAACGTTAGATGAGTTTCCCCATTGGAAACAACGTTTTGAGATCTACCTCAATGGAGTGGATCCGAATCTGTGGGAAGCTATCGAGATTGGGTATAGTACGCCGGTAGGAGCCGATGGAGTAAAGCTAACCTTAGGAGGGATGACAGACGCGCAGAAAGTTAAATATAATGCAGAGAAGATGGTTTATGCATTGATTACACAGTCTATCCCTAAAGACATTTTCCACCGGTACTCAGAGAATAAGCAGTACAAGAAACTATGGGATGAGCTGGAAAAGAGGTACGACGGGAATGCTTCATTGAAGGCAATCAAGGCTAAGGAGTTAAAGAAGGAATTCGATAACTTCTCATCGATGGGAAACTAGAGTTTGGACGATGTTATTGACAGATTCTACCATCCGATGAGTGAACTGCATACACATGGGGTGGCTACTACCATGGAAGAGAAAGTTACTAACTTTGCAGACGGATTGCCGGAAAAGTGGGCTTCATTCGTGTCTAACCTGAGACAGAATGGAATGCTGAAAAAGCTGGATATAAATGACTTCATTCTAAAGCTACGAGAAGAAGCACTTAGAATGAAGTACAGAGCTCAGAAGTCTTCGTATACTCAGAATCCAGCTTTGTACAATGCCACGCCTCAAGTTAAGACATCTGGAGCACCTCTCCGGACTGCATTTGTGTCTAGCTCATCGGGCCCTTCACATGCTTCTCCTTCAGGATCAGACACGTCGGGGTTTTCTTGTATCCAACATATTGGATCTGAAACAAATGCTACTAGACTTAAGACCGAGAACCTCGGTAATGTGACTGTAGAAGTAGCTCGAGAACACATGGATCTTTTGGCTGCAGTGGTTCATTCTTATGATGGATTTGTTGCTGGGAAAATTGGAAACTGCCATCTGTCAGACGAGGACTACGAGCAGGTGGACGAAATGGAGCTGGAGAGAATGGACATAATGTGGGCCTTAGCTAGTGCTGTCCGGAGGGCAAAGAAGTTTGTGAAAAAGAGCGGACAGAACTTGGTAGCTACTAAGGATACCACATTTGGCTTTTACAAGAGCAAAGTGACCTGCTTTAACTGTGGAGAGAAGGGGCACTTCAAGAGAGAATGTGTTAAGCCAAAGAAGACGGGTAACGGGAACCCATTCTCGTCCTTCACTCGTCAAGACAAGCAAGCTACTAGTTCTACTTCATCAAGCAAGGATCCAAAAGCCTTGACTGCTCATGATGATGAAGGACAGGACTAGAGCTTTAGGTTTGTCTCTCCAGGGGAATCAAACATTTGCAAGTGTAGAATACTTTGATGATGATTCTGTGAGTGAAGGAGATCTAGCAGTTGATATAGCGATGTCTAATATTGAAGAGACAACTGCAACTAAAGTCAGCTACAAGCCTAAAGAGGAGACTACCAAAGCAAGGACAGAAAAGACAGAATCACCAGAACCAGAGACATCTGATGCTGCCTTGATGGCTAACTCTTCTGAACCAACTCAGGTAAGTACCACTGACCAAAAGTTTAATAATCATGCTTGTTCGTAGTGTAATACATTTAGAAATAGCATAGATGAGAAATTTGCTAGGTTATTAGATCATAATGATAACTTGGTAAAAGATTTACAACTATGCACTGAGGCGAATAGAGTATTAAAACAAAATGAGCATAGTTACAAAGAAAAGATAGACCTTTTGACTAAACAGCTTAAGGAAACCGAAGTAGTTGCATTTAACCAAGCTAATGACATTAGGTACTATCTAAACTCCCTAGAAGACACTAAGAAGCAAAAGGCAGTTATAGAAGTAGAAGTAAACTCATTAAAACAGAAACTGCACAGTTGGACAAGTTCATCACATATAGTCCAACACTTAGTGAGAGAAATAAACAATGGGGAGGATTTGGGTTACAAAGTGGTTCCACCACCACCTGAGACCTTGATGAACACTAAGAGTAGACCTGTAAATGACAATCCCATCAAGGATCATGTGGTGTATACTCCTCTTGTTAGTGATCCAGATTCCTCATGTTCAACCATTGAATTGGAAATAAACAAAAGGAGTCCACTTCAAAGGCAAAGGGTAAATTGCCTTGTGTTAATCTGGAAAAAGAGTTTGAAAAGGTTAACTTAAAGTCAGGGTCAAACAGAGTCAAATCAGAAGCTAAAAGGACTTGAAATAGTCAAAAACCAGTTAACCAAAAGGAAAAAGATATTAAACATGTTAAAACATTTGACTCTGTTAAAAAAGAAAAAACATCAAAAGAACTAGAGTCAAAATCTAAAGTAAGTGATGTTACTAGAGTGTCACACACGTCTCCACAAATAAAGTTTAATCATCAAGTTGATAGCAGGTCATGCTACAACTGTAGAGAATGTGGACACATTACTTCCTATTGTCTTTATTATCAGACACCTAGGAAAAAGATTGAACTTCAGGACTCAAAACCTAGGTCTTCTAAGAGGAGCTCCTTAACTCCACCTAGAAGAACTAGTGCACATAAAGTTCAACCCGTTAGCCAGTCGACTGTGTATCACAAACAGGCATTGCACAACTCTAGCTTATGGAAAGAGAAGTCAACCTCTGTGTCGGATGATGATGACAAGAAGGAACCTGGGCTACCCTCACCCTCTAAGGTCAATGGGTTCAATTTATGATGTGTGATGCCTCTGGAAAACCCAAGCCAGTAAAGGCTTGGGTTCCCAACCTAAACTAATCCTTTACATTGTACGTGCAGGGTGCTCGCTACAGTGCTGAAATTAACACGTGGATTGTAGACAGCAGAGCATCCAGGCACATGATAGGAAACAGGGCTCTTTTATCTAAGGACAAGCAAATAAAAGGAGGGCATGTTTCGTTTGCTGGAAACAAGGGAGGATATATCACAGCTCAGGGAGAAGTGGGAAATCAGAAAGTTAAGTTTGATAAGGTGAACTATGTTCAACAACTCCAAAATAACTTACTTTCTGTTTCCCAAATCTGCGATAAGGGATTTAAAGTCATCTTCGAAAACAAGAAGTGTTACGTGCTCAAGAAAGATTACGTGATCCCAGAAGACCAAGTTTTGATGACTGCTTAAGATATAAAGACCTTTATGTTTTGGATCTGTCAACAGCTGCTACAACGGATCAGGAGGTTCAGTGTTTTCTATCTAAAGCTACTGAGAAGGATTCCATCTCCTGGCATAGGAGAATGGGACACATTAGTCAAAGAAAGATGAATCACTTGATTCAGAAGGATCTAGTGAGAGGAGTTAATGTCATGAACTTCCAGCTTCCTAATTTTTGTGTAGCTTGCAAGAAAGGCAAACATACAAAGAAGTCTCATAACATTCAATACAACTCCTCTTGAACTTCTTCACATGGATCTGTTTGGTCCAGTCAGTACAAAGAGCATAGCAGGCGACTTGTACTGTTTTGTGGTTACTGATGACTACTCAAGGTTCTCTTGGGTAATGTTTCTGAAGTCCAAATCATAAACATTTGAGTCTTTCAAAGAGTTAGTAACCACACTGGAATCTCTCTACAAGTTGAAGGTTAGACAAGTACGCTCAGACAACGGGACGGAATTCAAAAACCAGTGGATGGAGGCTTACTGCAAGGAAAAGGGAATTGTACATCAATTCACTTCTGCCTACATGCCTCAGATGAATGGCGTTGCTGAGAGAAAGAACAGAAGCTTGATTGAGACAACACGGACTATGCTGGCAGACTCGAAACTGCCTATCCAATTTTGGAATGAGACAGTTGCAAATGCATGTTATACACTGAATCGAGTTCTGATTGTCAAGCATCACAGAAAGACATGTTACGAGCTACTACAAAGACGCAAACCGAAATTGGAGTATCTCGAACCATTTGGCGCGCCGTGCACACTTCTGAAGAAAACACAAGAAGGTAAATTCGGTGAGAAGGCGGATGAAGGAATCTTTCTAGGATACAACATTGCGAACAAGAGGGTTTACAACAACTCAACGGGTCTAGTAGAAGTGTGGTGTAATGTTGACGTTCAGCGATATACCACACACTCCGAACAAGAGGGTTTACAACAACAACTCAGCTGATTACGCCTCCGTTATGGAAAAGGGATATATTCATGATGGTGCTTATCGGTGTTTTGTCTCGCAGTTTGAGCCAAAATACGTCAGTGATGCACTAAATGATGAAGCATGGGTGAGTGCCATGCAAGAAGAACTTCTTCAGTTCAAGAAGTTAGGTGTATGGACTCTGGTTGACAGACCTAAAGGTGCTAAGGTCATTGGCACCAAATGGTTCTTAAAATGCAAGAAGGATGACCAAGGAGTCATTATTAGGAACAAGGCTCGATTGGTGGTTCAAGGATTTCGCCAAGTCGAGGGAATTGACTACAATGAAGTGTTTGCACCCGTGGCACGGATGGAAGCCATTTGCATCTTCCTTGCCTATGCATCGTACATGAAGATTAAAGTCTACCAAATAGATGTAAAGAGTGCATTCCTTCATGGGGAAATAAGAGAAACAGTCTATGTTAGTCAACTCGAGGGATTTGAAGATCCTTACTATCGGGATAGAGTTTACAAACTCGACAAGGCTTTATACGGGCTTCATCAAGCTCCAAGAGCTTGGTATGAGAAACTCTCGACTCATCTTGTGAAACACGGCTTTCGCAGGGGAGTCATTGACTGCACGCTATTCATCAAAGGAAAGGATGGCGATCTACTGCTCGTACAGATCTATGTCGATGACATAATCTTCGGTTCAAAGAACGTAGAGTTATGCAAAGAGTTTGAAGCAGTTATGAAGAAAGAATTTGAGATGAGTGCTATGGGGGAGATGAAGTTCTTTCTTGGGTTACAGGTGGATCAGACTCCAAATGGGATAGTTCTACATCAGACCAAGTATGTAGGAGACATTCTCAGTCGTTTTGACATGGAGAATGCTTCTGCTGCTGGAACTCCACTTGCTACGAATCACGATATAGCACCTGATGAAAATGGAGATCTTGTAGATGCCACAATGTACCGAGGAATGATTGGATCCCTCATGTATCTCACTGCCTCAAGACCTGATATCATGTATGCTACATGTTTATGTTCTAGATATCAGGCTAAGCCTAAGGTCAATCATCTGATTAGGGTCAAGAGGATATTTTGTTATCTGAAGGGTACACCCACACTTGGGTTGTGGTATCCTCATGATGATGACTTTGAACTCACGACGTATAGTGACTCGGATTACGGGGGCTGCAAGATGAATTACAAGTCTACATCAACAGGGTGTCAATTCTTTCGGAGAAGATTAATTACCTGGCAGTGTAAGAAGCAGACATCGGTTGCATTGTCAACCTGTGAAGCCGAATACGTTGATGCTACAAGTTGCTATTCACAAATCATCTGGATTCAACAGCAAATACGGGATTACGGTTTAAAGTTCTCTTCTACTCCTATTTTTGTGGATAACTCTGCTGTAATTGCAGTAACTAAAAATCCGGTCCAACATCCTAAGACCAAACATATCGGTATTAAATACCATTTCATAAGAGATTGTTTTGAAAAGAACTTCATTGATGTGGTAAAAATTAATACTGATTTTCAACGCGCTAACCTCTATACAAAAGCCTTGATAAACCACGTTTTCAATATTTGCTAGAGGTCAACGGCGTTAAAAAAAAAGTGAGGTTATTCCTGATGATGATCATGTGTAGTCCGGTGTAGCTTAGTTAATTTTTCATTTTATTTTATTTGGTTAATTTAGCCTGTTTAAAATTAAACTCATGTTATTCTGTTGTTTATTAAAATCCTAAAATAATTAAACCAGTTATGATGTTAGTATTTTAGGGGGAGAATAAGTCAGCAAGTAACATTATCAAAAAAAAAAGACGAGGGAGAAGGAGTGGAAAGCTGATATAAGGTAGATCGTATCTGTGATAGCGATTCAACCCTTTGGAATATGATAGTACACAAGAACAAATCAAGAGGCACTTTAAAATTTAATTCAGAAATGATGTAAAAATTCAAGGTATAAGTCTATGTAGTCTAAGCAATATAAAAAGGGAAGATGATAGAAAAACTGGTAACTCCTAAGGTAACACAACGGGAGCAAAGCACGAAAAAATGAAAGAAAAATGCTATCAAGCTAATGACTTATGTTGTTGGTGCATTTTGTGCAAAATAAAATTAAGCTGCTCTAACGAGGAGATAGGTTGTGTGCCTCTCTGCTGTGTGATGGCACGGACCTGAGGATAAGCATAACCTAGATATTCTAGAATTCATTGTTTTTTTCGCCTCTCTACTGTGCGATGGCACTGACCTGAGGATTGGCTTCTCTTTGAAAGGTCTAAGAATAGTCTCATCTTGTAAAAATACTCGTAGACCGCTCAAAAGCTCCCGAGGAATGTTGATTACCATATAAGTGTTGGATCCACAAATGTTAGTTGAAATAATTAAACCTAAATTTATCACCAGTCTGTGTCAAAAGTCTATGTATGGATTTAAGAGTACAAACATATTGACAATCATTGTGGCTGCAAATTCTTGAAAGTTCAAATCAATGTGGTAATCTAATAGTTCTAGTATGATTTCCTAAAAGTTGCTAACGAATCTGGATGAAAACCAAGAATAGAGCATCAAAAGATTTTGATAACAAGTCCCAAACGATTTGATTTGCCTGTATGATTCCAAAATTGAATTGGTCCAGGTGTGGTCAATCTAAGTTGAAGCTGCCTATTCCGGAACCAAATCCCGTTAGACTTCCATCTTAGGATTTATCCCTCACAAAAAGCCAAAAACAAGTTTTATTTTTTGTACTTTAGTTTAGTGTTTTTTATTCACTTAGTCCTTTAGTTTTGTTTGTTTGCCGGACTACATCATGAAAATCGATAAGGGATCAACTCACTAAAAGGGTCATGTCTGAGATGACCACATGAATTTTCAAGTTTAAAGCAGTCACGTCTGAGGTGACAAAGTGTTTAAAAGAGTCATGTCTGTGGTGACTAAATTGGTTAAAATGATCATGTCTGAGATGATCAAAAACTCATAATGTTTATTTCAAAAGTTAAAAGGGTCTTAAAAGTAAAATGTTCAAAAAGGCAGAAAATTTACTAAGTGTGACCCATTCGCACGATTGGACCATGAATATGGACCAATCATACGAATGGATCCCATTCGCACGACTGGACATGAAATTGAGTCATTCACCCGAATGGCGTATAAGAATGATCCATTCGACGAATGACAGGGTGCGAATGAGTCAGTCGACCGACTGAGACTCAGTCGGTTAACTGAGGGTGCGAATGAAAGGGCGCGAATGAGTCAGTCGACCGACTGAGACTCAGTCTGCCAACTGAAAGCGACTGACTAGGCCAATCGCACGACTGAACCTCAGTCCCCCGAATGAACTGAGCGAATGAGGCCAGTCGGCCGATTGAACTTAGGTTCAGTATTTAAAGGGCCTCAGTCGATCGCGTTTTATTCATCACTCCCAATCGCACCCAACTCGCATTTCTTTCCGTTACTCTGCCAAAATTTCTAGAGATCTTGTGTTCACATTGCTGTTGATCTTCTGACGTTCGATTGACAATTATACAGGTACATTGCAGTTAAATCTTACCGAAATTAAAAGATCTTGAATCCAAATATGTGATATTCGAATGAAACAATAACCGGACTGAAAAATGCCCTAATAACCTACATAAACTAAGCAAAATGATAAAATTAAGTTTAATAGGTTATTAGTGACAAGATGGTGAGTCTAATGGACCATTAAACCATGTTAAATTACTTGAATTGGTCAAGATTCGAACCACAGGCGACTGAACAGTGGGACAAGGGACTGGTCATCCGGATGAACTCCAATCGCACGATTGAATATTGCGATTAGGTCAATCGGCCGAATGAACCATGCGAATGAGTTCAGTCGGCCGACTGAACCAATCACAGACTCAGTCAGCAGATTGAACTCAGTCGCATGTCTCATTCACCCGAACGAGCTCAGTCGCACGAAAGAACAAACGACTGACTCCAGTCGCATGATTCATTCGCACGAATGAATCAGAATGAATTTAAACATTACACTTAGAACTGAATTTTGATGTATTATGTACTAATGATTTTGTGTCTTGTGTTCCGAAAAATGGTTGATAGATGGTCCATTAATCCAAAGCACAACATATGTGCTCACTTGGATCATACTACTCGGAACGGGGCCGAGTTCACAGATATTATAGCCTTCCTTAGACGCTCCCGGATACATAAGGCTATATCTACACCTTGCACGCCCTACATGTCATTACACCAGGCATTCTGGGAGATTGCCTCAGTTGATCGCTCTCGTGAGTCGTACAGTATATGGAGCTCCATTATGGGTCATGATATCGAGGTTACTGCTGCTGATTTCCAGAGAGTTCTTGAATTTGGGGACGATACGAATCACCCCACCAAATTACATGCACTGACTGTGAGAGGCTGCTTCCACAGAATCAAGTACACGGGGGACATAAACTCGGGAGTGCTCAATAAGAGCAACCTGTGCCCCCAGTACAAATACTTGGCGCATGTGATCCTAAAGTGCATTGCTTCGAGGAGGGGTGGGTTCGAGATCTATCAGATCAGATTCAAAATGCCTTCGTGGCACTGGTGCTGAACCACCTTTCACCTTTTCGAGTATGATCTTTTCCTATTTGGTAGAGAACCTCGAAGGAAAAGGGAAGGAAGGATTTTGTATGTACCCCAGGTTTCTACAGCTAATCTTCAACGAAAAGCTGCCACTTGTCCCAAAGGAGAGTCATGATGCAATTACTTTGGAAATTATGGATGACACAACCTTGGGTCGTATGAGGGTGTATAGGGGCAAACAAGTGAAGCCCCAAGTGAAGAGGTTGATTGGCCATTTGGCAAACGAGAAATATGTGGCGCGAGGAGACGAAAATGGCGTTATGATGACAGTGACTCTGATTCTGAGCCCAAGCATAGGGAACCCACAGCTTCCTCCATCAGAACCAAAGTCCCCACTAAACCAAACCCAAACAACCCAAAACAGCTATTCAGGGAGATGAGTCCCCTGAAGATGCTCCTGCACCACCAACGCAGGCTATACTTGCTGGCTTAAACCCCCCAGCAGTATAAGAGATGTGACGTCACACTTCG
Source organism: Flaveria trinervia (assembly GCA_025506515.1). Taxonomy (NCBI): domain Eukaryota; kingdom Viridiplantae; phylum Streptophyta; class Magnoliopsida; order Asterales; family Asteraceae; genus Flaveria; species Flaveria trinervia. The sequence goes on from JACCIX010000945.1 coordinate 77,287, forward strand.
TGGTAACGGAATGTCACACTTACAATTAGGTCGACACCACTTATATAAGAGATGTGACGTCCGCTGATGTCACTTGATAGTGACATCTAACATAATTATTCCAACTGAAACACAACTACTGAAGATGTCAAAACAGCTGACATCTTCTTACAAAAATACTAAGTGTTATCAGTTACTATAACTACTGAAAACATAAAACTACTGATACTACAACGACTAAAGAACAAGTTCTTTAGACGTTTTACAAAACTACTGAAATTAAAAACATAAAACTACTGATATCACAACTACTGAAGAAGTACTCTTCAGCTGTTGTGACAAACTACTGAAACTTCAGTACTTGGTCTTCAGACTTGAACTTCAGACGTTTCATCCGCTGATGACTTCAGTAGATATTATCAGCTGATGTCTTCAGTCTTTGTCTTCAGACTTTGTACACCAGTTGTTGATCTTCAGTTCTTGTAGACTCTTCAGCTGTTGTACTTTAGTACTTTGGTCTTCAGCTTCAGCACTTGTGTTCTTAGCTATTCAGCTTCAGCACTTGTGTTCTTTAGCTGTTCAGCTTCAGCACTTGTGTTCTTCAGCTGTTCAGCTTCAGCACTTGTGTTCTTCAACTGTTGAGCTTCAGCACTTTAGTCTTCAGCTGTTGAAGTCTTGAGTACTTGATCTTCAGTTGTTGAAGTCTTCAGCACTTGTCAAACTGCTGATGAAGCCTTCAGCAGTTGTTGTGATATCATGTGGGACTTACAGGTTTTCTAATCTTGGCTCATTGGTTCTTTTGGTCCAACAAACTCCCCCTGAACCAATGCAGCCAAAACCTCTAATTGATTTATTTTCCCACTTATTGTTGGCAGAATGGTTGGTCTTTTTCCTTCTTGATCAGTTGAGAAGATGACCCATATAAGCACTGGCCTGGGAAGAAATCTCAGAGATCTGTTTGGCAAGGTATGAATGGGAACTCTGTTTTGGGGAACTGGACACAGAGTTGTTACCCCATTCATGAGATCTACTTTCCCATGATGAGTCGGTACGACTCTCGAACATAGGCCTCAAGGTGAACAACTGTTCCTCCTTGGAGAGTTCTTCTACTCCTCCTTCAAAGAAGAACTCTGGACTATAGTACTCAGATAAGTACTTTACAGTCCTGCCATTCTTCAACTCCATAGTAGTTATCTCCCTATAGACAAATTCATCAGGATGAGTGCCCTCAAGAAGTACTGGAGCTCATTCTTCTTAATGTCTTCAAGCTTCTTATATAATAACCCCTTTTTGATCATCTTGTTTTCCAGTAAGGCTTGAGGGGTCATTTTTGATTGATGAGCCTTCTTGAATTCATCGATTATTTCCCATGGTGAGACTACAATGGCCAACATGATTGTAGAGTCTATTGTTTTTCTAACCTGGCCATTGTATCTATGTGGAATGGATCTTTTGTGGATTCTAAAACTCACCTTGGGGTCTGGCCATACTCTCACTCTCTCCTTTTGATACTGAAATGTGTGTCTGAGAGTGTACAGCCTCTGAGCATGCCCTTTCATGGCTTGTATAGATGATGACTGAGGAAATTCTTGTCAACCATCTTCAGTAGTTGCTCATCGTGCTGCTTCTGTTGTTCTTCATCTTCTATTTTGACTCTAACCGTTTCCGTTTGTGAGTCAGGTGTGATCATGAGTTGACTCCTAGGTTCTGGTAGCCTTAGAACAACAGAGAGTGGCAGACTGTCATCTTCATCCTCTTCTTCTTCATCTTCTTCTATCCTCAGCACCCTTCTCCTCCTTCTAGGTGCATCACTGGATGATGGTTGGGTTGGTTTTTGTGGTAAAGGAATTGGTTTTGAAGGTTGAGGATGTTTGGATTTGGGTTTTGAGATTGGTTTGGAGATTTGAGGGGTAGGTTGTTTTTGAGTGGGTGATAGGGAAGGTTGTTCAAGCATTTTGGTTGTGAGTTTGGCATTTGTGAGTCTTGCCATTTCAAATCTTTTTCCAGCCCCAGCCTCATCAAGTGCTTCAATGATTATCCCCTTATGAAATTGCTCAGACAAACAGATTCTGATGGCTATAGCCAGAATGCTGTCTCTGGTCCATGAACGAATCTCCATCAGTGATCTTCCTAAGTATTTGGCTATGAATCGAATCATGATCTCCAATCTCTCTTTCTCCAGCACATTGTACCCAACCCATCTGTTTTGAATTTCCTTTACTTCCAACCTCCTGATCTCACTGTCTAGTGTGGTTGTATCAAAGCCTTGCTTGAAGAGTTGCTCAATGATTTTATCCATGGATCGGCTGTGTGTATCATCTGCATCTTTTACCAGCTCTTCCAAGGATTTTTCTTCAGCATTCGATTGATCACCAGCACTTTTCTTTCTTTTGTAAGTGATCAGTTGTTGTTCCTTTTCCTTTTCCAACTCCTGGGTTTTCTCTTGTGCCTTCTCATCCTCAGTTCTTTTTCTTTTCTTTTCTTTCACTGCAATACTCTCCCCTTTTTGGATGGATTGGTGGCAGGGGTTTGTACCGTAGAAAGTTTCTTGTGCACAGCATCATCAATGAGTGGTTGTAGACTTGAGGAGATCCTCTCATCAATGGCTTTATAACAATGTCATTGATGATGGGAGTGATGAGAGGTAGGGATTGTTGGAATACAGCAACCATCTGCTCAGGGGGGTTCTGTCCCGGAGAGATAGTGCGAAAAGCAGAGGCTAGAGGCTCAGTGAAGTGAGAGAGTAAAGTGTTTGGGGACCTTCAAATGAAGGTGCCATCTGTGGGTTGGTGGGGGCAGATGGACTTACATCCTGAGACTTCTTGGAAAGCAGTTCTTGTAGTCTGCTTACCTCAGCCTCCAGGATGGTGTTGTGCGCTAGAACGTCATAGAAAAAGCCCAGGTCATCATCAGCAGATGCTGAATCACCTGACCTCCTGCTTGTAGCAGGATGTACATGCACTGGGTGTAGACCAGTTTTAGCATGTGCCCCTTTTCTTGGAACTGGGGACTTCCAGCCTCAGGACTATGTCCTTCATCAGCTGTTGCCTCTAGTGAGGTCTTAGCTATGTGACCAGCCTCATTCTGATCATGTGCTGATTCAGAAGAGTGGCAGCTTTACTAGATGTTCTAATCTCCCTATCCACACTAGGAGATAGAACTTGTAAAACCCGGTGCTGTGGGTTGTCAGAAGCATGATGATCCTCTTCCTCAATCTATGGTTCTCGCCTTTGTTGGTGGTTGGGGGAGGAGGAGAGGCATGCAACTGAGTCAGGACGTTTGCAATGATTATGGTTGGACTTTGGGGGGCGGTTGCATGGGGAGATGGGGTAAAAGCAGTGTGCACCTGGGGAGGATGGTGCTCTTCAATGGCAATCTCCTCAAGTGAGGAAGATCCCAGATGTGTGGGTACCCCTTCTATGGTGGCTAAAGGCTCCTTTTGAGAGGAATCCTGAGCGGCTGTGGCTGGTAGAGTCTCTGATACTGCTGGGGGGTTTAAACCAGCAAGTATATCCTACCTTGGTGGTACAGGAGCATCTTCAGGGGACTCATCTCCTGAATAGCTGTTTTGGGGTGTTTTGGTTTTGGGTTAGTGGGGACTTTGGTTCTGGTGGTGGAAGTTATGGGTTCCCTATGCTTGGGCTTTAGCATTCGAGCAGCTTCTTTGAGAGTAAGGTCTGAGTTGTGCCTGGAGTATACCTCAGCCAAAACAGCTGGTGCAGGGACCCCAAGGCCAACAAGGCCATCAGATTTTAATTCATCTAAAATAATGGCCATCAGAAACCTGGGATATAATGGCCATCGGTTTGCCACAGGTTTCTGAGCCAAGTTCTTTATTTCTAGAACACTATTTCAGAAAAATTTAGCGGTTGGTGTTCTAGAATAGAATACAATACCTGTTCCATTGGGATGACATTTGATCCCAAGAACATGTCTTGGAGGCTAAGCAGACATTTACCATGTGAAAAATAAATTTCTCAGCGTCATGGAAATGTTTCTTTAAAATGGTTGTAGCCCGAAGATCACCTTCATACCCATGATTGATAAAGGACATATTGTTGTGCCCTTTGGGTATTCAGTCACAGCGGTGGAGTCGTAAGTGTAATGCCTGACGAATGATGTCGGCTGTAACGACCACTGGTTTCTGGTTGACAAGGGACCGAACAGAGATCTGGCCGGTAGACTCATCAGTATGAACAAAAGCATTTGACCAGAATTGACTGAGGGATTCAGGGTAGATGGTCGGATTCTAGAGAAAGGCTGTGCGATATGGAGAATCCACCATTAACTCAATGGCATTATCATATTTGTTCCAGAAAGCCGACTTGGTAAGGTAAGCAACGCAGTTATGTCGTGGTTTCAGACTCATGGTCGCCATGTTTGAGAGAGAGAAGCTCAGAAAATAACGGCTAATGAAACATTAGAGAAGAGGACAGGTATTTTTAGGGTAGGGGTGACAAAAGGAGTAAAGGGTTTGGTGTTAGTCATCAGTACTTTTAAACCGACTGTTGACATGGTATTACCCTTGCAGACGTTGAAACAGCTGAAGTCGTGGTTTTAGGCATCAGCAGTTAGAAAACTACTGAAGGCCATGGTTTTGACTCCAGATGATGAAACAATGAGGACTGGTGTTTGTCATTAGTAGTTATGAAACTACTGAAGACAGTGGTTTTGTCATCAGTTGTGTAAACAGCTGAAGACTTGGTGTTACTCATCAGTAGTTATAAAACTACTGAAGACATGGTTTTGCTTCAGTTTTTTAGAATGAAACAGCAGTTGTAGAAACAAGTGAAGAGAAAGTTCTCTTCAGTAGTTTTCGTCAATTCATAGCGTGTCAGCTGTTTCATACTGTCCTCAACACTTAC